>JAHPZR010012413.1:87500-105734 GCA_019787425.1 Platygyra sinensis | reverse complement strand
AAGCCACACAAAAACTCTTTCTAAGTTATTCAGATGGTATACAAAAATTACAAACCTTGCCATTCATTACTTTTTGATCGGGATCATTTGCGGTCCAATATGGCGATCATTTCCTGTACGGGATCATTTGCGGTCCAATTTGGGGATCATTTTCGGTCCGGGATTATTTGCGGTCCTGGGATCATTTGCGGACCCGTACTCCTGGCACAAGCCAACAGACACAGACCCAGCTTGTGTTATACACTCTTTTTTTTGTAAGAATATATTTTATAAGAATATCGAGACTGAAATTTGCGAAATTTTAAGAATATTTGAAGAATAAAGCCGAAGCTGAGATTTTGAAAATTAAAGGATATATATAATTGGTGTGTTGAAACATCTGTAAGTACGATGCAATTTTATGTTTTTAACTTAACCATATAAAACAACCCTTGCTCGTTAACAAAGTGTTTACTGCAGTAATTACACCTAATTGTCCTTGACATAGTTGAAACAAAATCTGGTACTTTCGTTTCCATCACGCTATTTCTGTGCGAAATGCTTTTTTTAAAGCCAAAACGGTCAAGTGTCGTTTGACGTGACATCTGGACTTTGCTGACTGCAACGAAAGCGATGGAGCACGTGCACAATGTAACGCGATACAGATCTAGATACCAATTAACTCTAAAACGGAAATGTCATAATTCAAGAATATTTCCTTCTAAAATCGGCAGAAAAATAAGAATATTCAGCCTGGGCCGGAAAAACAACATTCTTATAAAAAAAAGAGTGTAAGTGCAGATTGTGCTTTACGCTCTTTCACTGGTTGAATCTTCGGTACGGGTTGTAATGTTTTGGTTTTCACTTTATCCAGTACCGCATAAATTTGCGCTGACTCATAATAAGAACATTAGACTACGAGTAGTCGGTTTTTGTTCCTGAAATCCTCCGCGTGGGGAACTCAAAATATATTATGCAAACTAGGGAAAGAAACGAGGAAGGAATGTGGATCGATCGCGGGCGCGATCCATTTGACCAAATTTTCCGGAAATTCCGGTACAAAATCAAATGGAACAGAACGTTTCTGGAAATTCGTTTCGAAAATTGTGGACAACCTCCGGAGGTTGTCCTAAAATTCCGAAAAAACGGAATGCACGGAAAATCCCGTTCCATTTGACGATTTCTGCTCGGGCCCAGTTTCTCCGAACCCGGAAATCAACATGGCGGTCAATCCTGGTCAAAAGTTTCAGTGCTCTTTCTCACAAACGAGTGAAATACATATATCTTACTTCAACATTATTGTAGTGGATTGGCCTCAACAAGCTTTAGTGAGTAGTGCAAAAATACATGTGAGCTACGTGAAACGTGAGCATAACTGCACGAGTGAACATCCCGCTCGTCATTCGAAAGCCAATCTTGAACTCGTCAGGAAAATATAGAGGTATCGTACCCTTAATGTAGTCGCGGACTCCTTTTAAATTCTTACGATAAAAGTTATGTTGATACCCTCACTAATACATCGTTTATTTCAACTTCAGTTTCTACGATCGAGCAACCCCAAAGCAAGTTAAGTAAGGTAAAAGAGTCCTCTGTTTGATTTCGTATTTTCACGCGAAACTTACTTGGAGCGTGATGACCTGGGACGGGTTAGTCCGACAAAACGGAAAATACCGTTCCATTCGTCGCATGGAATACCCGGAATTTCAAACCGGAATATTTGGTCAAATGGAAAGCGCCCCGCATGTTCCAGTAATTTCTAGAGCTCCAAGAAAAACTCAATAATTTCTAGCGGGCTAGGCAAAGAAAGAGACTGATCGCAGTCTATAAGAACAACGGGGGTGACAACCCTAACAAACGCTGTTTGAGCAATACTAGGTCTTAAATTAAGTCGTCCCGGGAATTTGGATCATCCTCTCAAATTTTTGGGAAACGTCAAATACTGAAATTTTTTTCGATGTCCCGATTTTTTTTTTCTGCAATGTCCCGGAATTATATCGCGTTTCCCGGAAAAATTTCCAAGTGTTCCGATTCCCGCAGAAATCTGCAGATTCCCGGAACAATTTTGGATTTGTCCCGCAACAGCGTTTGTTAGAGTTGTCAACCCCGTAAGAACATATGGTTTGGTCGATAAGCATGTCCCACACGCGATAGGTCAAGGGTTTGGTATCGGATAAACTTGTGCAAGCAGGAACTGCTCCAAACAAATTGATAACAGCTTACCGTTAATTAAAACAACAATAAATTTTCGGTGAAGTACTTAGCGCTGAGACACTCTGAGGCGATAGTTGATTCGGCCTTCGGCCTCATCAACTATCACCTCATAGAAAAGGTGTTTATTTCAAGGAGAAGCAAGTTTGCGTACGTTGTTGATGTACTTTAATTAGTCTTCACATTTCACTTTATCCGCACTGATGCAAGTTTCCTGGAAGAGTTTTACAATTCCCAAATCATATTATTTCACGCTGAGGAAGGAAGAAAGGTTTAGTTAAAATATTGAAGGTAAAACATCTATTTTCAGTAATGTAATGCCTTTTAAACGCTGACGCATAGCATTCTTTTGGATAAGTAACATCTCAATTATTTCATGCCGCGCTATGTCGCGCACGGGTTAAAAACAATCCATATAAAAGAATGATTTTAAAAACGCTCCGGAGGATTTTCTTTTAATCCAAGAAACAGAAACACAAACACTACCTTTCCGTAAATGGTTTTTTGGCAGAAAAAGAGAAAGCAGTGAAGAAGAAAACAAAACATGAAAAGCATACACAAATGGGATTTGAACTCTTAACCTCTCGCGTGACGATACATCATGTATCAACTTGTGCATTACTTACAAGTATTTGAAAGTGTTAAACCTCAGTTTTGACAAAAAAAATTATCTTGCCGTTTTTGACTGCAGCACAGAGAAAACTGACAAGAACAAATACATGTAATGAAAACGTGTAAGCGGGCCTCAGTAACAAACAGTTTGTTAACCTTGCACTTTTTTTTTCTATTTTTACAAATGACAACACAACCTTGAATGGATAAAGGTTTCATCCGCGCGCCCATCCACTAGATAACCTGGTTTGTTTTGCCAACACCTATCCATTAGATAGTGATTTATCATTTGAGTAACTAGCGTTCTTTCCATTTTTTGACCAACTGGGTCCTGTTCTGATTTGCAGTATTCTAGGCCGTGAAATTTGCTCCAACGAGGATATAGGTTCTGACAATAGAGATATGTCCTGCCCTCCTATTATCTAAAAAGTGAAGCCTTGGAGCCGACTGGCTTATAGCAGCCTGAGGTTATCCCCGTTTCTGTAGCATGAAGCGGCTGGGAGTATTTCCACTCCCTCTGGACGGGATGCTAGTCCATCACAGATCACTCCCCTGCAATTTATCAGGCTTCCCCAACAATTTTCGCTTTAAAATTCAAACATCTACTAATCGTGTACGTGAATCAATTTTTTTTAACCGAATCTACATACAAGAAAATATACAGGATCCCAATTATATGTAGAAAAAAACGACTCGTAAGTACCACGGTCTCAGAGGTTTTTCTTGATTTTTCTCTGCATCAGATGAGAGAACCAGAGCCGCGAAGAGGCAAGAAAAACCTGTGGGACCAGCGTAACTCGTAAGCCACACATGTCCGCACCGCGGACCTATTGTTTTAAAAGGGAGACTACTTTGTAAAAGCTCGCGAAAGTTTCCTAAGTCATCCTCCCAAGTGCAGATTGTTCAATACGGAAAATAAGGTCATTCATTCATTCATTCGTTCGTTCGTTCGTTCATTCATTCAAATGCGTGACACGTATGATTATTCATAAACCGAAGGCCAACCCCGTTGCAAATTCTACCGACTGAGGCCTTGAAGATTCGGCCGTGCGCTCTTCTTTTTCCAGTTTCTGAGACCCTTCCCTTTGGTAATGAAGGCGATAAGTCTAAACAGTGGCAAAGAACACTCAGCGCAACAGATTCCTTCAATAAAATGTAAAATATCTTTAAGTGTATCGATCAGTCTACCACTACCTAGTTTTAAACAATGCTTATCTCCGGATCAACAGGAAACTATACCAGGGATTTGATTACTATTTCGAGTTTGTCCTCCAATGCAAGAAGGAACCAAGAATATTTCCAACTAGCCGTCATTACAGGTCATTCAAAACTTGCTTTACAGCGCTAAATTGCTTTTGTGCGAAACTATGGATTCTAAATCCATGAGTATGGCGGAAAGGATTTGCGGAAATATTCTAATGTCTGAATATGACTACGATCCTTTTTTGGGATCTTCGTTTGCGTATTTACACCGCTAGCGTTAGAAGCGTCATTTGAAAAGAACTCAGGGCGCTTTCCATTCGACCAAATATTCCGAGATTTCCGGTCCCAAACTGAATGGCACGGTAAAAATTCCGGGAAAAATTCAACATGGCCGAGCAAAAACTACTAAACTTAATATTAGTGCTCTATCTGACAAACGACTGAAATATCTTAGTTCAACATCATTGCAGTGGATAAGCCTCCACACGCTTTACTGAGTACTGCGAAAACACCTGTGGGCTACGTGAAATGTGAGCATACCTGCTGTGAACAGTTCGCTCGTCATTAAAACTCGTCAGGAAAATAAAAAGGTACCGTACCCTAAATGTAGACTGCGAGCAGTCTCTCTTTTGCTCGAAAATCCGTAGGGAAATACGGAAGGAAGAACTCGAAACAACATCTGCGTGCCAGCGTAATATGCGAAGCCGCGAGCCGTACGTAGCGCCCACGCTACTCGCGGCTCGCGGCTCGCGGCTTCTCCACTCGCCGCTCGTATGTCACGCATGCCGTCACGCTCATTTTCCCTACGGATTTTCGAGCAAAAGAGAGACTGCTCGCAGTCTACCCTAAATGTAGTCACGGACTCCTTTTAAATTCTTACGATAAAAGTTATATTGTCACCCTCACCTAATACTTCGTTTATTTCAACTTCAGCGTCGTCGATCGAGCAACCCGGAACCAAGTAAACAAAGGTAAAAGAGTCCTCCGTATGATTTCGTATTTTCGCGCGAAACTTGGAACTTGATGACCATTGACCTGGAACGGGTTAGTCAAAGGAACCGAAAAATACTGTTCCATTCGTCGCATGGAATACCCGGAATTTCAAACCGGAAAATTTGGTCCGAATGGAAAGCGCCTCAGATTCTTCTTCAATGTTTGTCGTTTTCTGCAACAAGAGCTTTGAAGCTTTTAACGGTTCTGATTGTCGGTGACTGAGGCACTTCATAAGTAGGTCTCCTTCTGGTCAATAACTTTCGACTTGGATCATTCTCTGATCGATCGTCAACCACTCAGCTAGTGCGTCACTAAAAACTAATCACTGAAAAAAGTATGTGACGGGCTATTATCTATGAAGTTTCTTTTTTAGGAAAAGAGGAGAAGATAGTTTCAAGATCTTGCTATTGTTTATAAAATTGCTCTTCAGAGTTCAGGTTCTCTGACATCACATGACATCAAGTCTACAACAAAACAAGCTCACCTTTGATGGAGCAGCACAGCAGGCATCGCCCAAGAAGAAACAATGAATTTTCCCACACTTATCATCGCTGCCCGTTAACCGTGAATGGCGATCGCCTAAAACATAATTCACGCAGTCACTGGGTGTGTAGCGTTAACACATCTAAATTATACAAGTCTAAATGAAAGACTGAAAAACGCACACCAAAAACGTTCTTACATGTAGATCAAAGCAGCAGCGCGTATCGACAGCTAGCTCAACCGCAATAACTCAGTGACAAACTTCTAGATTGAAACTGAACGTAACGCGAAAAGCTTCTAAATTTCAAACTGCTCCAATCCTCACACGAAATTGTTTCGCATTTTCACAAACACTCTCCACTCTCCTCATTCACACACCTGGCAACAGATATAAAAGGCCATTGATCGTCCTTGCTTAAGCTGACTTTGCCTCTTCTCGGTCCAATGACAATACAAGATATGATAAATATCTTAAGAATACGAAGCATTGTCAGGTACGCACCAGGCTGATCTTATCAATAGCTTCCTCGACCTCGTACTTAAAGTCTGACCTTTTGGCCCCCTTTCAGCACAAATATCATACAACTGATACGAAAATATCTGCGTAGCACTGGAATGCGGTTACGATCACGCCACATGAGTTTGATAGTTACTAGATTAATCTTACTGATAGGCTTAGCTGTTTTTTAGCGGAAACTAATAAACAGAATCTCACATTTTACAAGTGTGCCTCAGATATACCCTAAGTTGTCCAAACTAGAACTCAGATGTACCCTAAGTTATCCAAACTGGCACTCATTTCTTTTGGAGACGCACTCTCTGAACTTTCTGGCACTCGCGGTGGATCATATTCTTAGACCATCTGACCTCATTTCAGAACGGATCAGCGCTGGTTGGTGTTGTAATTTGCGGAATGCCGCTTAATACCTGAATGAGAATAATGGCGCTAGCCATAAAGATAAACGTGATACACTTGTGCTGAGAAGGGGCCAAAGTCAGATTTATTGACGCAAAAAAAAATATTACTGGCCCGTTTTTAACTGTTTCTAGTGATGGATAAGTAAATTCCACTGGAAAACCGCTTTACCTCCCTGATTAGCCGACACATGATCAGGTTTGTTCATCAATTGTTCCAACTTGGCACTACAATAAAAGCAGACTATACTGTTGCAAATATTTACAGCATTCAACTGTCAGGTCAAAGCATCTTTTACACTGAAAGTGTATATCCGTATCACTTTAGTTTTTTTTCATGCCAGTTATTCTTATAATGTACAGATCTTGCCCGCATCTTTGGTGTATGCGGGCTGCAAACTGAGCTGGAGGATGGCTGCTCGGATCAACACTTTTCTTTTGGTAGTGGTTTGCATTACAATAAGTACCTTATTCCGAAGAAATATTTTTTCCTTAGTTTCTACAAATAGCTACAAATGGAATACAAATTAATTTCAAGAACATTACCCGGGGGGGGGGGGGGGGGGGGCTACTCGTATATCCCTGGGTGGGAAGGTGCGGCGGCCCGGCCCCCTCATACCCTGACCCTGTTTAAGGACAAATGTCGTTGATTTTCTTACCCTGTTTTAAGACAGAATTACGATTTTTGATACCCCTGGAACACTACACACGTTTCATGGAGTTGTCAGGGGAACGTCGCCTCCAGTTGTAGGCTTTTGTACAATATATTATGCCAGCTTGTTTTCGAGCATTTTAGTGCGGGTAAAAGCATTAAAGGGACACAGTCAGCTTTGTGACTGCGCTGACCTGGACACTAGTTTTCTTACTTTGAAAAAAATTCACCTCAACCTTGAAATCAAAGTTCATCTAGAAATCGGCTTCATTTTTCTTCAGAGGTTGGGGGGGGGCGTGATTTTACAATCGTTTACTGAACAACCTGTTTTTAGAGTGTCCTTTTGCTCAACCTATGACAGTCTTTTTATCATATTCATGGTTAAAAAACAGTATTTATCGCGTCTTCTGGTATATGCAAAATTAGGCTATGGAATGGTATGTACTGCGCATGTGCACCAGCTGACTGTGAGCATTTTAGTGGCACTTTCCCGGAAAATTAGTATTTTTTTCTCAGAATATAAAATAAAAATTAGTGTTTTACGAGAAAGTAAAGACGAAACGTCTTCACTTTAGTATCACCGAAAGGGGACAAAGGATTATTACATGCATTGCTGTTAACTTGTTAGTATACGTTTTTTGTTAAGCACTCTGATCTGTAAATTGTGCTGAGACGTTAAAATTTTTAAAAACCCTTTTGTATGAGCATGAACCGAGCATTTTAGTGGACATTTGGGGGGGGGGGGGGGGGGGGGGGGGGAAACCGAGGCATTTTAGTGGAAAAAATGGAGCATTAAGGTGAAGCATTTTAATGGGGAAATAAAAGCATAATGTACAAAAATCATGATTTTCATAATTTTTATTTTAATTAACGGAAAGCATGTGGGAATAAGCATGAGCTATGACTAATTACACACTAGTACTATTTTGGTTGCCACGTGTATAAATATTTCACAGCATATTCGGTTAGATTGTTATGCACCTCTCAGAAACTACTGATGTCGTTTATCACTTTCAATTCCAAGAGTATTTGCTGCCGGAGATGTGCCATTCGTAGGGTCGTTTACTAAACACGAGTAACGAGGTAACGAGAAAAACCGAGAAACGAGGAAATTTTCGAAGGGTCAAAAATTCTCAAGTTTTTAAAAATATGTAGAATCGATTATAATAGTTTTTTATTACTGATATATAAATAGGACTACAAAACCAATTCACAAAGCAAGCTTGGCGACCCAGAAGCTCAAAACTAAAAGTACAATAAAACATTTTATTATATGGCTAGCTCCGTGAGCGGGCAAGATGAACCAAATCGCGCGCTGTGATTGGCTACCCGAGCGGGCAAGATGGAGCCATCTTGCCCGCTCGGGACTACCCGCTGCATCCCGAAAGCAAAATTTCACCAAACGCCATATAATAAATCCTTTATTGACCAACTTGTTCGGTCAAGATGGCTGGATATTGGCCTCGTTCTTTTTTTTGCGAGTTTATGGACCTCGACTTCGTCTCGGTCCATAAACACGCAAAAAAAGAACTTGGCCAATATCCAGCCATCTTGACCTCACACTTGGTCAATAACCCATACGTGTCTAGATACCTTGCAGTCGGGAAGTGTAATAAAATACTACGTACTCTGACTCCGGTGTCAACTGTCGTGAGATAATTTCTACAAAAATTGAAGTTGAACCCTGTGAGAATATTCGACATTTGTGCAGAAATGCGAAGCGATTCCAAATGATGATTTGCTTTTGTTGTGGACGAATTCTCTATTAGCTTCGGCATACTACATTAAAACCCTCGACTCACGGTAGGCACGGTTGTTTAAAACACTAACCGGGAGTAAAAAATTCATAAATAATCAATACATTCAACATCCACTAAAACAATCATTGAAACTCCCGAGGGAATTTCAGCATTTCGATCTATGTTCGAAAACACCAAGCGAGTTTTTATAATGTTTTTGGTTTTGCACAAATTGTACAAACTTTCGGTGACTCAATTTCAAGGGCACGATTTTTCAAAACTACATACCTGGCAGCCAGAACTCCTCTCGTTTTTCCATTTGAACCTGCTGAGATGTCGGTGTAGAAATACAAGCGTTTATTGGCTTCAAAAATTGTCTTGGCAAAGTAGTACAAATAGACCAAATAGCTACTAGCAATTTCAATGTGAAAGTGAGTGCGGGCGAAGAGGTATAAAGTGGTGGGGGATTTAATTAAACAGTGAATGGGTTTGGAAAAGGGTGTCCAACCTTGAGGGTAGGGAGAGTAGGTTTTAGTTGGATAAGTTGTAAAAATTACGACAGCAAGCATTGGTTTTGAAAATGGGTCATGGCAGGTTTACTGATTTGTATAACCCACATGGTTGATTATTTAGGGATAATCACGCACATCAATCGCTCGTTGGGGACCAGTCTCGCTTTCCTTGAAGCACAGACCTAAATCTCGGCGATGTTTTTTTATCTATCATATACTTGATTCTTGACTTAATTTATTGAATGGTTACGATTTTTTATTTTCGATGCAAACCACCAATAAGTTGTCTGAGATCGCTGATCCACAGGCCTGTCATTGACATATGTATGCATGGAATTTCCGTAACAGATAAGCATTTTTAACTGAGCACTTTGACACTCCTTGTAAGCGAAAGCGCCCCACTCGCCTCTCCCGGGTTCTCAGGTGCTAAGGTTTTAGCGCAATAAACGATTGTTTACCCTATCTGTGAGTCTGCTTGTTTTGTGATAGTTTTTCAAGATCGTGGTAAAATTCTCAAGTGGAAAGTGATCTCAATTCTCAAGCGGTGGATCTATAAAAGCAGCCAAACACAAATTGATCTCTTTCCGTTCGTGACGTTGATGAATGATTATAAAAGCAAATAAAGACATAGGAAATGTCAGCCATGTGATTTGCGCATGACTGTTGTTTAAACTATTCCGGATAATGCTATCAGCCATGTGATTTGCGCATGATTGCTGTTTCAACTATCCCGCGGATAATGCTCTTCTGCGCAAGCTTCGAGGCTTACATCCGGCAAAATTTTGGATCTTTTCCCCTATTGACAAGAATAGTGCGCTGTCTCGCTAACGCTCGCCAGCAATAACAATTGGTGGTTTGCATCGAAAATAAAAATCGTAACCATTAAATAAATTAAGTCAAGAATCAGGTATGTGATAGATAATTGATAGACAAAAAACATCGCTGAGATTTAGGTCTGTGCGGTTTTAAATTGCCGCGTTATTCGGTAAACAATTTCACCTAAATTTATAGAGCTTTGTATGGAGACGCCATGTTGGTGCCCTTCCGAGGGGCACCAACATGGCGGCTGGAAACCAACAGAAACATCTGTCATTGAGTTCTGCCACTGAAACGAAAAATTCTTTCTCTAGAGTCCTGAGAAGAAGTAATACTTTTTCTAGTGCAAGAACTGTTCAGTTGCCAAAAACGTAAGCGATAACCTGCTCTTTTGACCTACGCAGGATCCTTCTCGGACCGCCATTTCATGTCACGCAACGTATAAACTTGGAAATTCAAATGTCCTCTTTAAGAAAATGAGAAAACCTATCGAGCTTAAACGTCGTAAAACGCCAAGTTTTGATAAGGTCTTACGTCTGATGACACTAAAACGGCAGTAGGATTGCTAATTTGTAATTTTGGAAAATGATGACGTCACATGAAAACAAAGAATTCGTTCGGTGACGAAAGTGCGCGACAGGGAAATATGGATCTGGTCACGGTAACACTTCAGTGGCGTTACCAAGATTAATTGCACATAGTCAGGAGCTCCTGACATAGTACTTTATTCTAATGCATGAACTGTTCAGATAGCCAAATTCCCCGCAATAAGTCACTTTTTAAACCAACATCACAGCTCTCTCGGCCGTCGTGTATATGCCGCGTCACGCAAAAGCTTAGCAATTTTAAACGTAGTCTAGCTTAGTCTATCACTAAACCAAGAACCCATTCGGAGTGAAAATTTGTATGAATATTTGTTTTTAGCTGCTCTTATATATCATGAAAGTAAAATCTGAGGAGGATCAATAGTTCTGAAAATTGAATTTTAGTGACGTCATGTGAAAACCAGCAATTCGCGCCAAAAGGAAGTCAGCTGGCAGCTACCTTTGATCTCGCCGCTTTTAAAGGGCCACCATTGTGTCAGATTAGCGACACGGTTTCAGGCTTATATTTTCCTGCTGAGCGTGGTAAATTTCAAATTGCTAAGTATTTTCATTTTTGCTGTGGAAATCGTAAGGTTCTTTACTACCTGCCATCTTCACACCGTCGAAAGAGAAGATGTCCTCTGTAATTATTTTTCTCTACTTTCTCAGTGTGGAAAATGGCGATGTCGAGTTGTTTCATGTCTGCCCGGCATCACATATCGGGAAGCCTCCGAATTAATATTTCCCAACTTTTCAGACTATTGTATATTAAAACCTAAGCTTACATTAAGTAAAGTTTTCTGTCTACAGTTTTTGTCCGTCTTAATTTACTTGTGAAACACCTCACTATGATTTATTTTATGATTTCCCTGCAATATGTTGAGTTTGAAGACTTTCTACGAGTGATTTTAAATCATTAACTTGGAAGGCGTTACAGATCACATCTCTCGTGCAACAGACTATGTTTATGTGTTGGGGGCCCTAATAAGTCGTAGAGGTTGAATAATGAACAGTGAATAGTGGAAGGTTTTGTAAACCTCATTTCTTAAGTTCAGTACCAAGTTTGAATCTCAACTTAAGTTCTCTAGCCTGGTATCTGAATTGTGGGTATGGAGGTTTCCAAAACCTTCACTATCACTGCATTATTGAAACATGCAAATCTTTTTGAGTGATCTGTAACTGCCTTCCAAGTTTAATGATTTAAATCACTCGTAGAAAGTCTTCAAACTCAACATATTGCAGGGAAATCATAAAATAAATCATAGTGAGGTGTTTCACAAGTAAATTAAGACGGACAAAACTGTAGACAGAAAACTTTACTTAATGTAAGCTTAGGTTTTAATATACAATAGTCTGAAAAGTTGGGAAATATTAATTCGGAGGCTTCCCGATATGTGATGCCGGGCAGACATGAAACAACTCGACATCGCCATTTTCCACACTGAGAAAGTAGAGAAAAATAATTACAGAGGACATCTTCTCTTTCGACGGTGTGAAGATGGCAGGTAGTAAAGAACCTTACGATTTCCACAGCAAAAATGAAAATACTTAGCAATTTGAAATTTACCACGCTCAGCAGGAAAATATAAGCCTGAAACCGTGTCGCTAATCTGACACAATGGTGGCCCTTTAAAAGCGGCGAGATCAAAGGTAGCTGCCAGCTGACTTCCTTTTGGCGCGAATTGCTGGTTTTCACATGACGTCACTAAAATTCAATTTTCAGAACTATTGATCCTCCTCAGATTTTACTTTCATGATATATAAGAGCAGCTAAAAACAAATATTCATACAAATTTTCACTCCGAATGGGTTCTTGGTTTAGTGATAGACTAAGCTAGACTACGTTTAAAATTGCTAAGCTTTTGCGTGACGCGGCATATACACGACGGCCGAGAGAGCTGTGATGTTGGTTTAAAAAGTGACTTATTGCGGGGAATTTGGCTATCTGAACAGTTCATGCATTAGAATAAAGTACTATGTCAGGAGCTCCTGACTATGTGCAATTAATCTTGGTAACGCCACTGAAGTGTTACCGTGACCAGATCCATATTTCCCTGTCGCGCACTTTCGTCACCGAACGAATTCTTTGTTTTCATGTGACGTCATCATTTTCCAAAATTACAAATTAGCAATCCTACTGCCGTTTTAGTGTCATCAGACGTAAGACCTTATCAAAACTTGGCGTTTTACGACGTTTAAGCTCGATAGGTTTTCTCATTTTCTTAAAGAGGACATTTGAATTTCCAAGTTTATACGTTGCGTGACATGAAATGGCGGTCCGAGAAGGATCCTGCGTAGGTCAAAAGAGCAGGTTATCGCTTACGTTTTTGGCAACTGAACAGTTCTTGCACTAGAAAAAGTATTACTTCTTCTCAGGACTCTAGAGAAAGAATTTTTCGTTTCAGTGGCAGAACTCAATGACAGATGTTTCTGTTGGTTTCCAGCCGCCATGTTGGTGCCCCTCGGAAGGGCACCAACATGGCGTCTCCATACAAAGCTCTATAAATTTAGGTGAAATTGTTTACCGAATAACGCGGCAATTTAAAACCGCACAGACCTAAATCTCAGCGATGTTTTTTGTCTATCAATTATCTATCACATACCTGATTCTTGACTTAATTTATTTAATGGTTACGATTTTTATTTTCGATGCAAACCACCAATTGTTATTGCTGGCGAGCGTTAGCGAGACAGCGCACTATTCTTGTCAATAGGGGAAAAGATCCAAAATTTTGCCGGATGTAAGCCTCGAAGCTTGCGCAGAAGAGCATTATCCGCGGGATAGTTGAAACAGCAATCATGCGCAAATCACATGGCTGATAGCATTATCCGGAATAGTTTAAACAACAGTCATGCGCAAATCACATGGCTGACATTTCCTATGTCTTTATTTGCTTTTATAATCATTCATCAACGTCACGAACGGAAAGAGATCAATTTGTGTTTGGCTGCTTTTATAGATCCACCGCTTGAGAATTGAGATCACTTTCCACTTGAGAATTTTACCACGATCTTGAAAAACTATCACAAAACAAGCAGACTCACAGATAGGGTAAACAATCGTTTATTGCGCTAAAACCTTAGCACCTGAGAACCCGGGAGAGGCGAGTGGGGCGCTTTCGCTTACAAGGAGTGTCAAAGTGCTCAGTTAAAAATGCTTATCTGTTACGGAAATTCCATGCATACATATGTCAATGACAGGCCTGTGGATCAGCGATCTCAGACAACTTATTGGTGGTTTGCATCGAAAATAAAAAATCGTAACCATTCAATAAATTAAGTCAAGAATCAAGTATATGATAGATAAAAAACATCGCCGAGATTTAGGTCTGTGCTTCAAGGAAAGCGAGACTGGTCCCCAACGAGCGATTGATGTGCGTGATTATCCCTAAATAATCAACCATGTGGGTTATACAAATCAGTAAACCTGCCATGACCCATTTTCAAAACCAATGCTTGCTGTCGTAATTTTTACAACTTATCCAACTAAAACCTACTCTCCCTACCCTCAAGGTTGACACCCTTTTCCAAACCCATTCACTGTTTAATTAAATCCCCACCACTTTATACCTCTTCGCCCGCACTCACTTTCACATTGAAATTGCTAGTAGCTATTTGGTCTATTTGTACTACTTTGCCAAGACAATTTTTGAAGCCAATAAACGCTTGGTATTTCTACACCGACATCTCAGCAGGTTCAAATGGAAAAACGAGAGGAGTTTCTGGCTGCCAGGTATGTAGTTTTTGAAAAATCGTGCCCTTGAAATTGAGTCACCCGAAAGTTTGTACAATTTGTGCAAAACCAAAACATTATAAAAACTCGCTTGGTGTTTTCGAACATAGATCGAAATGCTGAAATTCCCTCGGGAGGTTTCAATGATTGTTTTAGTGGATGTTGAATGTATTGATTATTTATGAATTTTTTACTCCCGGTTAAGTGTTTTAAACAACCGTGCCTACCCGTGAGTCGAGGGTTTTAATGTAGTATGCCGAAGCTAATAAGAGAATTCGTCCACAACAAAAGCAAATCATCATTTGGAATCGCTTCGCATTTCTGAACAAATGTCGAATATTCTCACAGGGTTCAACTTCAATTTTTGTAGAAATTATCTCACGACAGTTGACACCGGAGTCAGAGTACGTAGTATTTTATTACACTTCCCGACTGCAAGGTATCTAGACACGTATGGGTTATTGACCAACTTTGTTCGGTCAAGATGGCTGGATATTGGCCTCGTTCTTTTTTTGCGAGTTTATGGACCTCGACTTCGTCTCGGTCCATAAACACGCAAAAAAAGAACTTGGCCAATATCCAGCCATCTTGACCTCACACTTGGTCAATAACCCATACGTGTCTAGATACCTTGCAGTCGGGAAGTGTAATAAAATACTACGTACTCTGACTCCGGTGTCAACTGTCGTGAGATAATTTCTACAAAAATTGAAGTTGAACCCTGTGAGAATATTCGACATTTGTTCAGAAATGCGAAGCGATTCCAAATGATGATTTGCTTTTGTTGTGGACGAATTCTCTTATTAGCTTCGGCATACTACATTAAAAACCCTCGACTCACGGGTAGGCACGGTTGTTTAAAACACTTAACCGGGAGTAAAAAATTCATAAATAATCAATACATTCAACATCCACTAAAACAATCATTGAAACCTCCCGAGGGAATTTCAGCATTTCGATCTATGTTCGAAAACACCAAGCGAGTTTTTATAATGTTTTGGTTTTGCACAAATTGTACAAACTTTCGGTGACTCAATTTCAAGGGCACGATTTTTCAAAAACTACATACCTGGCAGCCAGAAACTCCTCTCGTTTTTCCATTTGAACCTGCTGAGATGTCGGTGTAGAAATACCAAGCGTTTATTGGCTTCAAAAATTGTCTTGGCAAAGTAGTACAAATAGACCAAATAGCTACTAGCAATTTCAATGTGAAAGTGAGTGCGGGCGAAGAGGTATAAAGTGGTGGGGATTTAATTAAACAGTGAATGGGTTTGGAAAAGGGTGTCAACCTTGAGGGTAGGGAGAGTAGGTTTTAGTTGGATAAGTTGTAAAAATTACGACAGCAAGCATTGGTTTTGAAAATGGGTCATGGCAGGTTTACTGATTTGTATAACCCACATGGTTGATTATTTAGGGATAATCACGCACATCAATCGCTCGTTGGGGACCAGTCTCGCTTTCCTTGAAGCACAGACCTAAATCTCGGCGATGTTTTTTATCTATCATATACTTGATTCTTGACTTAATTTATTGAATGGTTACGATTTTTATTTTCGATGCAAACCACCAATAAGTTGTCTGAGATCGCTGATCCACAGGCCTGTCATTGACATATGTATGCATGGAATTTCCGTAACAGATAAGCATTTTTAACTGAGCACTTTGACACTCCTTGTAAGCGAAAGCGCCCCACTCGCCTCTCCCGGGTTCTCAGGTGCTAAGGTTTTAGCGCAATAAACGATTGTTTACCCTATCTGTGAGTCTGCTTGTTTTGTGATAGTTTTTCAAGATCGTGGTAAAATTCTCAAGTGGAAAGTGATCTCAATTCTCAAGCGGTGGATCTATAAAAGCAGCCAAACACAAATTGATCTCTTTCCGTTCGTGACGTTGATGAATGATTATAAAAGCAAATAAAGACATAGGAAATGTCAGCCATGTGATTTGCGCATGACTGTTGTTTAAACTATTCCGGATAATGCTATCAGCCATGTGATTTGCGCATGATTGCTGTTTCAACTATCCCGCGGATAATGCTCTTCTGCGCAAGCTTCGAGGCTTACATCCGGCAAAATTTTGGATCTTTTCCCCTATTGACAAGAATAGTGCGCTGTCTCGCTAACGCTCGCCAGCAATAACAATTGGTGGTTTGCATCGAAAATAAAAATCGTAACCATTAAATAAATTAAGTCAAGAATCAGGTATGTGATAGATAATTGATAGACAAAAAACATCGCTGAGATTTAGGTCTGTGCGGTTTTAAATTGCCGCGTTATTCGGTAAACAATTTCACCTAAATTTATAGAGCTTTGTATGGAGACGCCATGTTGGTGCCCTTCCGAGGGGCACCAACATGGCGGCTGGAAACCAACAGAAACATCTGTCATTGAGTTCTGCCACTGAAACGAAAAATTCTTTCTCTAGAGTCCTGAGAAGAAGTAATACTTTTTCTAGTGCAAGAACTGTTCAGTTGCCAAAAACGTAAGCGATAACCTGCTCTTTTGACCTACGCAGGATCCTTCTCGGACCGCCATTTCATGTCACGCAACGTATAAACTTGGAAATTCAAATGTCCTCTTTAAGAAAATGAGAAAACCTATCGAGCTTAAACGTCGTAAAACGCCAAGTTTTGATAAGGTCTTACGTCTGATGACACTAAAACGGCAGTAGGATTGCTAATTTGTAATTTTGGAAAATGATGACGTCACATGAAAACAAAGAATTCGTTCGGTGACGAAAGTGCGCGACAGGGAAATATGGATCTGGTCACGGTAACACTTCAGTGGCGTTACCAAGATTAATTGCACATAGTCAGGAGCTCCTGACATAGTACTTTATTCTAATGCATGAACTGTTCAGATAGCCAAATTCCCCGCAATAAGTCACTTTTTAAACCAACATCACAGCTCTCTCGGCCGTCGTGTATATGCCGCGTCACGCAAAAGCTTAGCAATTTTAAACGTAGTCTAGCTTAGTCTATCACTAAACCAAGAACCCATTCGGAGTGAAAATTTGTATGAATATTTGTTTTTAGCTGCTCTTATATATCATGAAAGTAAAATCTGAGGAGGATCAATAGTTCTGAAAATTGAATTTTAGTGACGTCATGTGAAAACCAGCAATTCGCGCCAAAAGGAAGTCAGCTGGCAGCTACCTTTGATCTCGCCGCTTTTAAAGGGCCACCATTGTGTCAGATTAGCGACACGGTTTCAGGCTTATATTTTCCTGCTGAGCGTGGTAAATTTCAAATTGCTAAGTATTTTCATTTTTGCTGTGGAAATCGTAAGGTTCTTTACTACCTGCCATCTTCACACCGTCGAAAGAGAAGATGTCCTCTGTAATTATTTTTCTCTACTTTCTCAGTGTGGAAAATGGCGATGTCGAGTTGTTTCATGTCTGCCCGGCATCACATATCGGGAAGCCTCCGAATTAATATTTCCCAACTTTTCAGACTATTGTATATTAAAACCTAAGCTTACATTAAGTAAAGTTTTCTGTCTACAGTTTTGTCCGTCTTAATTTACTTGTGAAACACCTCACTATGATTTATTTTATGATTTCCCTGCAATATGTTGAGTTTGAAGACTTTCTACGAGTGATTTAAATCATTAAACTTGGAAGGCAGTTACAGATCACTCAAAAAGATTTGCATGTTTCAATAATGCAGTGATAGTGAAGGTTTTGGAAACCTCCATTTCTTACTGTTCAGTACCAGTTTGAACTCTCAAGTTTGAGAGTATTTTTTCTCTTCTGGCTCGAGAGGCTAATTTAATAAACAAAGGCGAAACATTACATCCGTTTGGCATAA
>JAHPZR010012413.1:10000-85000 GCA_019787425.1 Platygyra sinensis | reverse complement strand
AATTCTTCAATGCACGGTTTTTGATTTTATTTTTTATTGCGTGACACTGCACACACTCTATACTTTAGAGTTCAATATCAACACTATCAAGAGTTTTGCAATGCATTACTGCTCCGGCGGTCGAACTTTCAGTTCGATATGATGGGCAAAGTCGAAGTGAAAGTGAACACGCTAGTTTGATTGCTGAACATGCTCGTTTAATTCTGTAGCAAACAGGTCCGATTTGTGTTTTGAACACTGGATTTGCTCCAGTGGTTCGACTGCATGATAAACACACTCGTTCAGTTCTGTTCGGAAACGCTGCCGACTGAACCTGGATCATGTCCTTCAGTTCGATATGATAGATTTGAACACTGGATTTGCTCTACTGGTTCGACTGCTGAACACACTCTTTCAAATAAACGCTGCCCGATGGAACTTTCAGTTCGATATAGGTAAACAGAGAAGGAATACACTGTTTCGATTCGTGAACACGCTGGTTTGGTTTCGTGTCGATTTTGTGTCTTGGATTTGCTCTTGTCTAACAGTTTTCCTCAATATTGGAATGAGAAGAAGAGTTTTCAGTTCGATAAAGTGAGAGAGGAAACACGCTAGTTTGATATGTTCTGAGACCGAAATTGTTCACAGTTTGATGAACACAACAGCAAAATAAACACTCACCTTCCACGAGACAGGTCTAGATGTAACGCGCCTCCTGATTGGCTTAAAGCTACAATGGCTCCAACAGTTACCCTTACACTTACACTTTCTGCATATAGCATTCTTCGCGCGCCTCTATTCTCTGCCGCCTCGCCAGCTCTTCGCTCGGCTGGCTCCTTGGCAATCAACCACGTAAATTGGGCTTCGTTGATCCGCAATGTTGGCCTACTATCCAGGTATTCATTGTTTTCCTTTATCGTTTGTCGTATTGTTGTATTTTTGGTAGCTGCCATTTGTGTATTTCATTGCCTTTTTGTTCCAGAACGGCTTGCCTGTTACCGAGTCATGCTATGTGTGTATCTCGATTCATGTCAACGATAAAATCTGTTCAAAAACCGTAAATTATTTAGAGTTTACAAGCCCTAGCGAGACAGCAGCCAATAACAATAACAATAACAATAACAATGGCAATGGCAATGGCAATGGCAATGGCAATGGCAATGGCAATGGCAATAACAATAACAATAACAATAACAATAACAATAACAATATTAATAATAATAATAATAATAATAATAATAATAATAATAACAACAACAACAACAACAACAATAATTTTATTAAAACATTTCTGCAAACTTTTACAACAATTCTATCAATTACTTTACATGGTGTGTGGTGGCATCGTGGCCGAGTGTTTAGAGCGCCGGATTTTAAATCCGTAGGTCGCGGGCTCAAATCCCGTTCTGGCCGCTAGCTGATGTTGTTCTGGGAAGCCCCGAGTTCAACTTCTCGGCTACGCTTGTAAATAGCCAACTGGTCTGCCTCCCGCCAGTTGGGATTCTTAACCTAGTTATGTTTGTTTGAATATTAATTTCTCATTGTTTGTTTGCATTGGTCCTGAAAAGCCCCGATGGGGAGTGGCCAATTACGTATACATACATACATACACTGTCGCTTTTTTGCTGAAAACATTAAAAATCAGAATAAATTCAAAATCTAATAATCTGATAAATCTAAAAGTACCTAAAAACTATAATAATAATAATAATAATAATAATAATAATAATAATAATAATAATAGTAATAATAATAATAATAATAATAATAATAATAATAATAATAATAATAATAATAATAATAATAACTTTTTTTAAAAATTTGTCTTCGCAATTGCAAAATTTATTGAGTACTTCTTCTACAAACTTGAATCTTAATTATATTTGATAAAAATTAAAACGGTACTGGTTATAATCTTTTCAAGCACGGCTATTTGCTCTACTTGCTCCATATTTACAATTTGTGAAATTACTTATGACCTGAACAAATAAAATCTCTAAAAAAGTAAGATAATAAGATATAATGATATAATGTGGTCTGGTGGTTTTCGAGTCGTGTTCCGAGACCAGGGACGCCCTGTTTGACCCTCCTCTATTTCCAGATTACTGTCCTTAATATCTAAGTTCCTCCTTCTCGGGGTTCTCTATCCCCTTAGGCATAGGAGCGCGCTACGCAGCAATAATAATGATAATGATAATGATAATGGTAATGATAATGGTGATGGTGATGGTAATGGTGATGGTGATGGTAATGGTAATGATAATGATAATGATAATGATAATTATGCGTGACGGCTCAAGTTTTGGTAAGTTCATGTGATTAAAACGCCTCATTTTCACTTTTAAAGTGCCTATGAAATGAAAGATAATTGCTGCTTATTTGGAAGGCTTCGCCAAATTCAGAAGAATGACGTTTTCCTTTTCGGAATATCTTTTTTCGTTCTAGAGATATTAGCGTTTTTGTATTATGCAAATCAGGACAGTGATGACGTAGTAAACTGTGCAACTAAAATGTTACAATTCTTGGCTTGCACTGTCACGCAATATAACAATAAATCGTAAACCATTATGTGGATGAAGTCAAGAAATTGTGATGCTATAGGAGACTGGTGAAGATGAAACTTGTCCAAGTTTTAAGTCTTACGTTTTCCTAAACCTGAGATATTCGTCGAAAAATTCTGCACAAATTTACAGAGCCCAGTATGGAGCCGCCATGTTGGTGTACCTCCTTTGAACACCAACGTGGCGGCCGGAAAATAGTGTAATCATCTGGAACTTACTTTGGCTATCTAGGCGACTTATTATCTGCACTGAACAAAAAAGCATGTACATAAGCACTTTTCCTAATACTTTAACCTCTGAATAGGCCGAAAATTACGACATAAGAAGATATTTTTCAACAAACGCGCTCGTAGCTTTATGTCACGCACCGCCATAACTCTGAAATTCAAAATGCGCTGGTTTCCAGACGAAGCAAGCTACTGAGCTGAAACGTTGTAAACAAATGTCAATTTACCCATTCTAATGCATGATGAGGATAAAAACTTTGGTGGCTCTTTAGTTTTGGATTTTAGAAAATGATGACGTCACATGCAAGCCAAGAATACTGAATCAAGAATATCTCTAGAAATATTGGAGCAGTGCTCTTCAAACTTGGCACCAGCAATATACATCATGAAAACAACAAGATGACACCTGTGGGGCTGTTGCCACGACAACAGTTTTGCCGATGATCCTGTCTTAATCTGAATTGAAATTCACAGTTTTTGTCTTAACCAAGTACCATCCACTCCCAGCAATCTAATGAGGAGAGTTAAGACCATATGAGAACCATGTCTGTTCCGAGCCAGACCCTCTGTTGCACATCAAAGGGTTGGAAATGAGGATATTTGGTTTTTGACAGAAAGAGACTGGAGCCAAGAGAGTCGCCATGGCAATGACACCACAGATGTCATTTTGTTTCATTTGTGACGTTTTCTTCTGGTGCCAATTTTGAAGATTATTGCCCCAATATCTCTAGAGATAATCTTGATTCAGTATTTTATAATGTTAGGTGCACGGTTTACTACGTCATCACTGTCCCGATTTGCATAATGTAAAAACATTAATATCTTAAGAACGGAAAAAGACATTCCAAAAACGAAGACGCCATTCATCTGTATTCTGAAAATCCTTTAAAATTTCCTAGGCACTTTAACTTTCCTGGGTCTCTTAAACCAAGTTCTAACATTTGTTAGGTTTTTTTCTTAACTCAAGAAAAATATTTTGCGGCTCTGTTGTTTTTATCACAAAAGCCTTTTAAAACTTAACTAGCTGGAAAAATCGTAATTCTCTTTTAGAAAGCTACACCATACTGTTTATTTCAAATCGTTTTATCAGTATTTCCTGCAAGCTCTGACGCCAGCACCCACTTTCACAATTTTTTGAAAAACTGCCAGGGGTGGATTCCTCAGATATTTGTTCTTTCAAAGACATCATTCAAATATTGTAAGATTTCAGCAGTTCTACACATGGACGATGGTTTGCAACTTCTGCAGTTTTGTTTCGAAGCAGAATTTTCCCGCTTAATGTGTTTTTCATCATAGTTATGTATGATCCAACAACTGTAACAGGTTTTTTTAGGCCGCTGGAATCCAGTGAAACGGTTTCCCTTGACAAGTACAGTACCTTGAAGGTCCAAGTTACTGAGTTTTGGCTTTCGACGAGTTTGATCTTAAGCCGGGTTACTTAAGGCCGAATTACACAGTACGACTTTGTCGCATACGACAAGCTTGCGACAGTCCTACGACATGAATTGTTTCTTGTAAATCAAACCTACAACTCATTTAAGATTGCCGTGTAGGTCCTACGTCATGTCGTAGGCCTGTCGTAAGATTGTTGTATGCACTAAGTCGTACCATGTAAATCGGCCTTTAAGTTGTTTAGAAAATTGGTGGCTGTTTTGGATGAATTTCTATGCCTGTTTACGTGGCTCAAAACTGTTTGCAGCATTTTCCAAGGCGTAAGTTTTGATGGATCATTACAACCACTCTTTATTACCAGATACTGTAATCATGGTTTCAAAAGATCTTAATCATTGGTAACACGTTGTTATCAATTTCGTGACACTATATGTTACGATAGCAACAGTATGGCCTGCTGAAACTTCCTTTATTTTATCTTTAAGTACTTATCTGTCAAAACCGGCACAATATTACCGAATGTTTGATGAAGGGTACAAAATGGTGGATTCATTGACTACATGCGACGTCATAACCGACAAATCCATCTCCACTAGTACAGAAAACTGAGAGTACCTTATACTGTATCTTAATATTGTATTTTACCCAGTACAAAAACTTATGGTTTTATTTAACTTACACAGAATATTATGTACATCTAGTTAGAATGATTGTACAATATTGTTAAACAAAAATAGAAGGAAAAGTAAAAGTAAGTTTGATAATATGTTATTACGGTGTAGAGTTTGGGACACCTAAATAGTAAGCTAGTCGAAAAGGTGCCCCCAAAAAATTAGATCATGAGCAAAAGGAATAGAGTTGAATAACATTTTTTTGGTTAAAAGGTATAACTTCTTGTACTAACTACTAACATTAAACTTGCTGAACACATAAACGTAAATTACTTAAGAGGCAAATCAACGAAAATATGAATCTACGAAAACATCCAGTCACTTCCAAACAGATACAACATGACAATTATGTAAAAATGAAGATTAGCTTTAGAATGTAAGTCATTTAATGCTTCAATGGCTTGTTCTTTCCATTCAGGTGTGGTGCCTTGGTGCCTGTTTCTGCACTTATCGAAAGCAGTTTAGGTCTCTGCTTGATGTGAAGGAGGCCTTGCGTAAAGCAAACATTGACCTTATAAACAGCTGGAATGACAGCTTAGTACAACATGCTGACGCAACGATTGGACGCCTAAACATCCCTGTTCAGTTTCCATGGCCTCTGAACACAGGTGGAACTATACAGATGCCTACCAACAGGAGCTTCCCGGTTCCTGATATTAGTGATTTCGCCGGAAGCCTCACCCATCAGGTAGGCATCAATGGTTCCCTACCACCTTTTCATTTGGTTGGGGTTGGAAACTTTGGCTTTTCCATTGAAACTTTCCTTATATCGTTCGATGAAGGAAACGTGTCGTCAATTCAAATAGTTTTTCTTATTCCTGGATGGGATGCCTTTAACAAGTTCCAGTTTAAAGTTGTCCGACCAAAACTCATTATTGAACTTGGATTTACACACCAAACATTTGAAGTGCAAGCCAAAGGATTTATCGCTGCACTGAATCAAGCAGTTTCTAGTTCAAAAAGCGTAGGGTTGCCCATTCAACTTTTCTTTCCCAAGCACCCCGGTGATTCTTTGCAAATCCACGCCTCAGATAAAACTGCTGTTGTCGACTTCAATTCTTTGGCGCCCTTATTTTCTAATGTGGCCAATGTTAGAGACACCCTGAAGGCAATTGCTGAAATTTCTCAGACCATTACAGTCCCCACCTTTATCTTGCACGTGGCTCCTGGATTTTCCAACATCTCCATAATTAACGTCACAACTATATCGGTCAGGCCATTTACAATTATAGGTAAAATTATTATCACTAATGCCACATTTCAATTGTCACAAGTGCAAGACTCATTTCGAGCAGTCATTGAAATCTGTGGACAACAGCTAAGAGTTGCTATGCTGAAAGATACCGGCCAGCATCTGACCCTAGAGGCAGAAGAACACAGAAATTTGTCAATTGCCATCGAAGCTTTTCTTTATTGTATTAACGAAAGAAACGACCGTCGACCAGACACTAACTTTATGCGTATGAACCATACATCATCTTTATTTGGCCTTGACTTGTTGAAAATAAAATACAGATTGCAGCCAAAGCTGGAGCTAGCCAAAATGATCATCCTTGCTAGGCTGCCTGCAGATTGGAACATTTTTAATCAAGCATCATTACCGACAAACCTGGAGAACTCGACGTTAAGCGTGACAGTCATCAATCCGCCAGGTTCATTCTTAGCTAAAATAAAAGGAGAAATTTTTGGTCAAGCGCTCATCGGACATCCAACCCTCCTCACTTTTCCCTTCGTGATTGAAATTCCAACAAAAGCCGCATCGTTATCGTTATCTCTTCAGGATGGAGAGAAAATGCAATTACATTTCAGCAACCTGTTGAAACTTGGAGGAGTGAGTAGCGTATTTCCCTCCTTTTCAAAGACCATACTGACAGATGTCATGCTCACGAAGCTGACTTTACAGTTTCCTTCAACTTTAACCGGTCCTTTCCAGATATCCGAGTTTCGCATAGAGGCCCCATCGAAGACAAAATGGAACTTCTCATTTTATTATCTTGGAAACCTAAAAATGATGTACACACCAAATCACACCCTAATAAGTGGAGACGTAATCCTCGGAAATTTGAGCTTGCATTGCCAACTTGAATGGCCACCGTCGTCTCAAGGTGCCTTGATTGAGCTTTTGAAGTCAGCAGACATCAACGATATTTCGCTCTTTGTCAATGATGCTCATCGAACTTTTTATGGTAGTGCGACACTTCAGCAACATTTGAACGGTCTGGTGAGAACTAAACTCTCAGACTTACCTGGTTTTTCCCTTCAAAAGGCATCGTTTTATTTAGCAAAGGACCTTTCATTCAGGAAAGCTACATTCACAGTAGCCCTTCGGAAATACTCGTGGGAAATATTCAGTGAATTCTTTGATGTGACCAATGTATTTCTTTCGATTGACATTGACACAGGAAAACCTTTAGCTGCATTCATCAGAGGAGTGATGGTTTTGGTAGGTGGAAATACAAGCATACCATTTGAGATGAACATCCCCTCATCGCCAAACCAAACCCTTACAGTCGGTCTACCTGCAAATAGGGCACCACGCGTTTCATTTAAGCAGGTTACTGGAATGCTGGGTAATGCTGTTTCAAGCACATTTCCACAAATCCTCGAATCGTTTCTCCCAGAATTAGTTATTGAAAAGCTGAAGATTTCCTTCGATGAAAAAATGACAGTGTACGAAATCAATGAATTTAGAGCGGTTTGCAGTATGTCTTGGGACCTTGGTGGGATTGGAGCTCTCTCAATTTTAAACGCAACAATAATTATGAGCCCTGGAAGTTTCAAGTTAAGGGGATCTCTTTTACTAGGATACACGTACTTGGAACTAGAACTGAAGAACTCCCCAGCAGGTCATGTGTTTTCTCTTGTAAAGCCAGTGAAAACTACCCGACTAGATCAGCTGGTCAAGGATGCATTAAAAACTATGATCCCAGGGCTGAAAATATTACCTGAAGCCAATCGCCTAGGTCTAGACATTACAGATGCGTCGTTGGTTCAGTTTGCAGAAGTTACCCTCTCGAACAAGTATGACTCTTTGAATTCGTTTGCTCTTGAAGTACAGATCTCAAAAGCTTGGTCTTTTTTTCGATCTTGCTGTTCGCTGATAGCTCCTTCAATGAATTTACGCGTAAAAGATCTCAATGACATCCCCAGTTATACACTCAGCATAAGTGGCAGCCTGGAGCTTGTAGACAATGAGCAGCGCCTTGTTTTACCACTCGAATGCAACATACCAGACTCCCATCGACCAAAGATTACATTAACATTGAAAAGTGCGGTTATTTTTAATCTTTCAAAGATCGCTGTTTTACCTTTGGTTGGAAAGGTAATCCCCACTGGACTACTGATGCCGATTTCAGACATCATTGGAAACGTTCGCCTTTGGCCCCTTGAAGCGAACTTTGAGTCTCTCACGGGACGCTTAACAGGGTTGAACTTGACTGCAACTGCCCTGAAGCACTGGAACTTAGAAGGCTTCCTAACACTCAAGAACATCACTTTGGATGTAAAATCTGGACAAGCCTTTCAAGCAACCCTACGGGGAATGTTTCTCCTGAAAGCTCATCCTATTTCTTTTCAAATACATTTGCACCGACTCTGCCAGACCTACCTGAAATGAAAATAGGATTCCAAGAACTGCCAGAAATTACATTAAGAGAAGTTGGACAGAGGTTGATTGGTGGCTTCCTATTAGAAAAGCTCTTTCCACCTGTTCTTGACAAACTGAAGATTTCTTTGAACTTCTTGAACTTACGATTATCACTCCCTTCGACAAAGCTGCAGGTACAAAGTTTTAGCTTGGGATTTTCTCTTAAAGACCAAGTCACACTTATGAATAAATGGTTGATAATAGAAGACATAACTGCACAAGTTAACGTTAAAAGAAGCCTCTCGAGTTAGTGTGGCTGGACGCCTGGCATGTCTCATCTCCCTTGGAACCGGATCGAATGTCATTCAGACCCGCGGAACCCTCATAATGCCACACCTCTCCTCGTCTGCTTGGGAACTTAACATCCACTCAGATAAATCCATTTCGCTGTCAGCAGCAAAAATTGTTGCATTGACTGGTGGAGGCTTTGACCTGAAGTCATTGTTTCCCGGTAATATTCTATCAAAAGCCAACAAATTTGAATTAAAACGCTTTAAAGCAGCTTTCAGCCCAAATCCTCGATTTAGAGTATTCAACATAACGTGTGCATTCGAAGCAAATCTCAGCGACGTCTGGCTTCCCTTGGAGATAAGAGTTCAGCACGTACTCATACAGCTGTTTGTCAAAGATCCTTTTGATTCAATAAGACAGACGGTAAAGGCAACTGTTTTTGTTGAGTTACAAATTGGCAACGCCACCGTTTCAACGGTGCTCTCAGTTTACAATAACTATGTTCGTCTTAAAATTGAAAACCTCGTCAGGCAGCGATTAAGTATTTATGACTTGGCAAGTCTCATTGGTGGCGATCAGTTGTTGAAAACTGTCCCTGTTGCTTTCTTACACTTCAATACAGTGACTTTGAAGAGCCTGAGCGTGACATTTAGTAAACCTCAATTTAATGTTTTGAATGCAAGTATTCGTTGCGATCTTCATGGGTTTGACGTAGGGTTTAGTTTTACGCTTCCGATGGCTGATCCGTCAAATGTCTTCAAAGCAAGTCTTGCTGTTGAAACCTTGGAGCTGGATCTTAAAAAGAACAAAGATTGGCAGCTCAAGGCATCAATTAATGCTTCTTTTACTGGTATTCCACTAGAAAGATACTTCAGTGATCTCCAAGGATTGATTACTGTGACATCACGATCTGCTATATTAACAATCAAGAAGAAACTACCTGATGTCGGACTTGACAAGAAACTTGCTGGCATAGATTGCAATCTTAACATCAAGTTTTCTGATCCCAAGATTGTATTTAGTACGAGACAAACGCCTGTGCTTGGAATAGCTCTTGATATCACTGGATTTGACGCCCTTAACAAACTTTTGCCTTTTAAAGTGTTCAAGAACAGATTAGCAATGGATGTCGTTATAACAAAGAAGACAGGAATGGCTTTGAAACTCAAGACAATACCAATTCTGGACAAAATTATTCCCTGTACGAAAAATGAGGAGGTGTACACCTGCGATTTTACCTGGCTTTGTCAGGAAGATTCCTTGGTCAACCTTAAACTGCCTACCTTTGCATACACCAGAGATGGATTTTCAGCAATCATGGATATTCAGGGCTTAGAACGGCTATGTATTCCGCTTACGCTACCGTTCCTGAGACAGTTTTTCAGAAACATTCCGTTCCTCCACGATCTGTTGAAAGCAAACATTCCCTTGTGGCCTCCTCTGGATGTGATAGGCAACCTACGTCGGATTGGCTGCAACATAGACAACCTTCCAAAAAGCATGGACGGATTCAGAAATCCGGAATTTCCCAAAGAAATAACTGTGGCCATATCAGTGGCTGAGAACGGCCCCTTAGCGTTAAGTCTAGTGGTTCAGAATAGTGAATCAGTCAATGTAATCCTACCAGTAACGCCTGGAAGTAATTTGGCTGGAGTCTCGTTAAGCAAATTCTCGATTGGTTCGTCTTTTGGAGTACCTTATGTGGACATAAGTACTGAAATATACCTATGGGATCTTTTGCAGCTATCACTCCTCTCAAACATTCCAAAACAGTCTTTTATTACAAATGCAAAGGAAATGGAAACGCGAATAGTTTGTAGAGATTGCTTCTTCATAATTGTTGGCGCTTTTCCGATTCCGATTTTTGCAGCACCCTTTGCCATTAAATATCCCACGCTTATTAATCTGTATGGCCAGGTGACAATCTACCACCGACGACCTGATTACAATGAGATTGGGTCCCTACTTGTGCGACTTTTAAAGTTCTATACAGATGAAAATTATCTACTCTCTTTCGATGATTTTAAAAACAGCACTTTACTCGTCGTGAAACTTTCAGATGGGAATGAGGAGACCATGGTCCAATTGCCCATGTTTAGTGGCGGTGCAAAACTCAAACTGAACGTCCCACCGATAGATGCGAAGAGATTTTTCGTTGGCTACATGAACTTCTGGAAAACCTGGGAGTTAAAATGGCTATTGCAGGTTGTGCCACTGAGATATCGTGTTTTAGACATTGCTTTCAACATCGGCCCTTTCCGGTGGCATTTGCTTAAGTTTGCAGCATCTACACCAAACGAGTTAAAGAAGAACAATGACATCTGGCCGTATGCATTATCAGAAAGTGGAGATGACGCGTTGGTAATAGCTTCCGCGGATTTACGTCTTCTCTCTATTGACGCCAAATTTCGATTGAAGAACTTTGGTAATGCTAGCCTGTCCTTGAACCTGCAGGTTGGTATAAAAAGCCTGATATCAATTAGCTTAGCCGCTGAAACAAGGATACAGTTGGAGGATCCTTCGAATCCAGTGATGATCTTTGGAAACGCCCAAGTTAAACTTTCTAATAAAGATTTACTAAGTGGCGAGGCGAGAGTATCAATAGATGCGATTTCTTTATGTGGAGAGTTAAAATTTAACATTTTCGACGTACTTGCATTCAGTGGAAAGGTTAAAGCGGAGGTCTATAGTCCGGGCCCTACCTTTGCTTTGGATGCCGATGCAGCTGTCCATCTTCTGGGAGTTCGGTTGTCCAAGTCGCATCTTTACATACAGGTTTCTCCCTTGAAATCAGTTATAAAGGCCACAGCTATGTTCATGGGATCAAGCGTGAATATTGACCTCATTGTAAATGGTTTATCTTTTCACGTTCAAGCACAAGCAAGACTTCGCTTTCATTTAGAGGTGGATCTTGGCAGAATAAGCGTAGGTGGTGTAGACATTGGAAGAATTGTGTTAAATACTGGCTTTGATTGTGATTTGAAGATTTCATTTCCAGGTCGTAGTACAATGACTGCCTCGTTTCATTTCATGGGAATAACATTCAAGCTCTCATTAACATTTAACACAAGAGACGCTAGGCCTGACCGAATTCCTTCGCTTTTGTTGGATCTAATAAAGGATAAAGCTCCTGCTTTGCTAAAAGATCTATTCCGGAAGAATCCTAGTGAGATACTGAGAGCACTTGTTGAGGGAGTTTTTGATTTAATTGATGATGCGGCACAACTTTTAAAAGACTTACTTAAAACAGGGCTGAATTTTCCGGTTAAGGAACTCGGCAAATTCCTCAATAACCTGGTTGACGCCTCGGAGGCCATAAGTGAGGCTGCCGAAAGATTAGGCAGAACTGCTGCAGAAGCGGCTGCTGCTGCTAGAGAGGCGGCTTCCCAAGCAGTAGAAGCTGCTGGGAGAGCAGTTGAACAAGTAGGAATGATTGCAAAGCAAGCAGGTAAACGTCTTGCTGAAGCAGGAGAAGCCTTATATCAAGCTGTCAGAAATGTAATCCATATTGACAATGCTGCGAAAGAAGCACAAAGAGTCTTAGAAAACGTTTCAAAGCGATTACAAGAAACAGTTAAAAAAATTGGTGAAATAGCTCAAAAAATAGCAAGTGAGATAGCAAGAGGCATTCGTAACTTGGGTGGTAAAGTTGTAAAAGCTTTTAAATCTTTTGGAATAGGGAAAAGGTCAATTTATCGTCGTGATGTCCTCTTGAATAAACAAAGAGTACGAGAAGAAGAGAAAAGGAAGCTTACAAAAAATCAAAGTGATCAAAGAACTCGAGTAAGGCAAAAAGAACGCGAGTTGGAAAGGGCACGGAAAGAGGAACAACTAAAGAGAGGCTTACGAGATGCCGCACGAAAAGAATCTCTTCGAGCCACTGGAAATTTAAACAAAGCTTACAAAGAAAAAGCCCAGAAAAGGGCTCTCCTTGATGATATTATTAACAAGGGTAAATGCGTAACGGGAGAAAATAACTGTCATCCGAATGCCACTTGCCTTCGGAAGGGACCAGAAGGACAATTGTTTAAATGTGTGTGCAGGCAAGGATGGGTAGGAAATGGCACTTTCTGTGAAAGGCCTATTCGGGGTGTAGCAATAATATCGGACAGTCCAAAAGCTGTTGGAGAAGCGGTTTTATTCTCTGCATTTGCACTGTCAGGGACAAATGTCCAGTACAAGTACAGCTTTGACTTAGCATTTAGCCAATATGGTTTTGCTTCTCATACCTTCAACTCGCCAGGTGTCTACGATGTAGGAATATTCGCCAAAAACCATTTCAGCAATGACACAGTAAGTGACAGAGTGGTTGTTCAAATTCCAGTCACGAATATCACTCTTAATGTCAGTGGAGATCGTAGAGCTTGCCGAGCACTTTATCTGAGTCCATCAGCCAGCGGAACAAATGTTTCATTTAGTATTGATTTTGGGGATAACACGTCACTTTATAATATTACCGAGACGGTCACCCATCATTTTCCACGATCGGGAACATTTGTAATAAATATAACTGCTTCCAATCTTGTTAGTGCAAACAGTCAAACATTTGTCCTAAACATTTCATCCTCCTCCTGTGATGGCTTGTTCTGTAATATCGTAGCATTGGAAAAGACATTTTTAGAGAAAACGGCGATGGAAATTTCGTCACTGGCATGGTCTCTTTTGCACTCAACAGAATCCGGCAACGAACTCAGACGGTATAACTTGATTTGGAAATACCTATCACTGTTTTACCCGGTGTCCTATTCAGTATTACAAAAGGAATTCAGCACAGAAAATACCCTTGATAGGCAATACAGAATCTCTGGCATCCACATTGAAATAGATTTTATTCTGGCGGGGATACTTTCATCTCAAATAGGGCATATCGATGGAAGTGAAAGCTCTCATTTCCTCCCAAAAATCAATAATCCTCTGGAAGCTTTCACGTGGATTACGTCTATACTTTTAAGCACCGACGAGTTTACAAGCACGTGGAATACTTCAACGACAAGAAGGGAGCTGTGTCAAGAGCGACTTCCAATTTCAAGAATCAATAGTGCCATTGACGGGTATATTTTAGGTACGAAGCTAAAGATGACTAATTTGTCTGAAGGTGAAACGCTTTCAAACATCCTATTTGATTACTTCTGTCCATCAAACCCAAAAGTGCAGTACAGCTGGAAAAATAGATACGGAAGATTCTATAATCTCTCGAAAATGCCAAACAGCGATGGAATTTGGGATGCAGCGATATTCTCTTCCACGTTTTTAAACCAAACTTCGAACCTGGAAGGTTTTATTGGTCCGATTAAAGATTTCTGTCTAAGCTATTTTTTGGAAGTTTTGCTGTCGACATTTAATGAAACAGAATTTCAGAAGGGGTCAGGCGATGAAGACACCTGCAGAGTTTATGCCACTTGTCAACAGTGTATTTTTGGTGGAACTAGTAGTAGTTGTTTTTGGTGCGAAAGTTCCCACGCTTGTCTTTCCAAAGAGAAATTCGCCAGTTGCAGTCAACACCAAGCTATCTTCAGTGTACCATGTTCCAGGACATGTCACCACAGGCAGAGATGTTCAGAGTGTGTATCTGAAGATCACTGTGGTTGGTGTGGGTCATCAGAAAGTGAAGACCGCCCGGTCTGCGCTGAGGGTGGACCAGCAAGACCAAGAGCAGTAGCTTTCTGCAGTCCATCGGAGTGGTACCATGGAAAGTGTACATCAAGTTGTCCCACAAATCGAGGTCGTCTGTGTAGTGGGAAAGGAATATGCAGAAATGGGGAATGCCATTGCCTATCAGGTTACTATGGTAATGATTGTTCTGAAAGGGGCTGCATCTACATGGCAAGACAAGACGATACTCTCCAATCCTTATCCGTTTTGTTAAATGTCAGTATAGTTGACATTCAAACGGCAAATAAGGAACTCATCGGAAATGCAACAGATATGGCTGTCAATTTTCATCTAACAATCCCGAAACCCGAAAAGAGCCTCACTTGCTTAAGTATAGCTGAACATTTGCGTTTTCATCAAGTGTTTCCTAGAATGCTACGCATTTCAAAAAACAGAGCTGGACTGCAAAGCTTTTGTGGTCTCTTTGGATCCGTAGCATCCGAAAGCAAGAAAGAGCCCTCTTGTAGAAGCATCAACAGTAGAGAACATTGCCTTAGATCAGGGACATGTACCTGGAATGTCAGAGAACCGTGCACTGGAATGTTGTTGCAAGGCTGTTTCAGATTAACTCACTGGCTTGAATTGCTTGTAAATCAATCCCAGATTATTTATTCTCCGATATCTGGTAACGTCAAAACAACGGATAACTCCATTCAGATCACTGGCTGGCCTAAAAGTGAATGGACCGGTAATATTGTGACGATATCTCATCTTCAACCCTTAAATGTTAGCAGTGTACAGAGCGGACAGATCATTGGGACAGCTTTAGCAAGAGAAGGGTCAATTTTGCCCAGTTTTGTCAGCGTGAGTGTTGTAAAGGACAGTGTTTATATAGACCCCCTAGGGTATCTTCACCCATGCAGCCCTGGTTGTTCTCAGGTGATACATTTCTACAATGGGATCTGCGATGAAGCTTGTAATACAGAACAATGCAATCACGATAACGGAGAGTGCACATCGAACTACACCAATCAATCAGATATTTTACTACAACCGAGAAGCATTCGTGATTTCTATTCCGTTACAACTTTGAAGGTCTTGTACCACTTACAGGAAATAACTGGAGAGAAATTAATCAACATCGCACGTGGACCACTCAGCCTCTACTCTTTATCCAAGGAGGTAGTGCTCGAAATACTCGACACCTCTGATCTTCATTCTCCTCTTGTTTTTAGAAACTACAGGCGCCGAGTTGCCAAATTTGTGAACTTTTTACTGTCCCAGAACACTTCAATTGAAAAATTGACTCTGTTAACAGCAGAAAAATTTATTGAGCTTGGAGTTCACCGTGTATCTCCATTTGGTAGCTGTGACGCTGACTGCGACATTGCTGAAATCAAAACCTGCTCACTGACAAATCTAGTCAATTTTCAAGTAGGTCTTGACGCGCTTATGGAGGCCCGATTGTTGTACTATACTCTTGTTCAAAATCATAACGGAACCGGAACGCCATATTTCCACCTCCAAATACCTCGCCAAACCATCAAAATCAGCAGACTCAGGCACTATGATCCAGCGCTACAGGCCAGCCGTGAATGCAATTCCCTAACCTCATGTTCTGGACATGGCGTTTGTATGACAAATGGGAGCTGTTATTGTGATTTATTCTATACTGGAAAAAAATGCCAGATCAATAACTGTCCTGGAAGTTGCTCAGGTCATGGAAATTGCATCGAGGGCGTGTGCGTTTGTAACTTTGGTTGGGATGGAAATGATTGTTCCAAAATCAAGTTATGTACTCCAGTATGTCCAGAAATCTGGATTGGTGACGGCGTTTGCGATCCAAATTGCAATACTCTTGATTGTTTACAAGACAAGGGAGACTGTCAGGACGTTTGTGTTTGTCCAGATGTATGGCTTGGTGACGGATCATGCGATCAGAAGTGTAACAACACACTTTGCAACTACGATGGTGGTGACTGTGTTGAAAAAGAGTGCAGTCCCGGATGTCGATCAGAAATGCTAGCTGATGGGGTATGTGATCGTGATTGTAACACAGAATCGTGTGGTCTGGACGAAGGTGACTGTAATACCATTTCAACCTGTTCTTGCAGCCAAAATCTTCAAGGCAACGGTATGTGTGATGAAGACTGTAACGTGGCCGCCTGTTTGTACGACTATGGAGACTGCACCATACAAGTCACAGGAGAAAATTGTCCTCCATCTTGTTCGCCTCCAATGGTTGGAAATGGTTTTTGCGATTTATCCTGCAATGTGTCTGCCTGCAACTTTGACGGAGACGATTGCGACCCAACTAAAACTGCTTCGATGATAGATCTGTGCTTTGAAGGCTGCCTTCCAAGTTTTCTTGGTGATGGGGAATGTGATTCTGTATGTAATGTTCAAGCCTGTAACTTCGATGACAATGACTGTCCTAAACCTATTGTTCAAGAGTGTTCTCAAAAATGCCATCTGAGTATGGTGGGAGATGGCATCTGTCAGTCGCAATGCCAGGTAGAAGAATGTTCATTTGATGCCGATGATTGTCAGTGTGCGCCTGGTTGTTCAAATGCAACTTTAGGAGATGGAATCTGCGACGTGGATTGCTTTGTAGAGCCTTGCAATTACGACTATATGGACTGCATTTGTTCCTCGAAGAAATGCCCCAAAGACTATCTAGGTAATGGTCACTGTGATCTTCAATGTAACAGTAGAATCTGTGATTATGATGGTGGAGATTGCACATGTTCAAATGATTGCCCCATCACTTCTGTTAGTGATGGATTGTGTGACCCAGCTTGCGATACAAGGCATTGTGATTTTGATGGCTTAGACTGTGGAGGCTGCGATTCCGAAACCCATTTAAACGTTTGTGACGAGAATGCCGAATGTATTGTGACCAACGGATCGCTCCCGTTTCTACAGTGTCAATGTAAAAAAGGATTTTATGGGGATGGCTTCTCTTGCCTAGAGAGAGGAAACTGTTTCAATGTCAGCGACATTTGCTCACCACGTGCAACGTGTAAAGAATCAAACGGAACATTTGAATGTTACTGCAACCCAGGGTGGGTTGGCAACGGCGTTTTCTGTGAAAATATAGATGAATGTAACGAGGGAAGGCACAACTGCAGCATTAATTCAAGATGTGTTGATCTACCGGGAGAGTACAAATGTATTTGCGGGACTGGATGGGTTGGGGATGGCTACAATTGTACAGATGTCAACGAATGCGAACTCAACAGACATTCTTGCTGCGCAAATGAAGACTGCGTAAACACGGAAGGCAATTACATTTGTGCCTGCAAGCCAGGGTGGCGGGAAAAAAGGAGCTCAACGTCAACAACACTGGATAGATGCACCTTCAATAAAAGTCTCATGTGTGTTGATATAGATGAATGTGCGGAAGAGAAACACAACTGCTCTACCTACGAGGGCCAAGCTAATGCAATTTGTGTCAACACCATCGGTGGCTTTCAATGTTCTTGTTCCGAAGGATGGCAAGGGGATGGTTTTTATTGCAATGATATAAATGAATGCGTCAATAGTACTGTCTGTAGTACCAATCAGGTCTGTCGAAATATGGCTGGGAACTATACTTGCTCCTGCAAGGAAGGTTGGACTGGATCTACGAATGACGAATGCCAAGATTTGGATGAATGTGCCTTCGGCTTAGCCGACTGTGACACTTTCGCGTCTTGCATTAATACAAACGGAAGTTTTAGGTGCGAATGCATGGAAGGATTTCATGACACAGGGAGAATCTGTACGAAATATCATTGCAGAAATCAGACAAGCCGTGCAACTACTTCAAATGTGGCAAATAATACTTCAACCTTGGAAGAGCTCTGCACGTGTGTCGGAGAGTACATGAACACTGGACGAACTTGCGTGGACGTAGATGAATGTAAGTGGAATATTTTTCATTGCCCTCCGGCAGCGCCAATATGCCAAAATATAATCGGTGGTTATGAGTGCAAATGTGATGCTGTGGATAACTCGTCATGTGATCCTGTGAATCCTTGCGACTCTGGTAACAACACGTGCGAACATAACATGACTTGTATTGCAGTTGGGATGGAACATTACTGCGTCTGCCCAGAAGGATATACTGAAGACCAAAATGCAACAACGTGTATTGATGTTGACGAGTGCATCAATCCAAATTTCTATGGCTCCTGTGATCCCAATGCGGACTGCATCAATCTTAATGGTAGCTTCGAGTGTAAGTGCCGTGAAGGCTTTTTTCAGAGTGGGGATGCTTGTTTCGAAATCGATGAATGTGAAGGAAAGATCACTCGAACTTTTGCAGGGCTCCTCGAAGAATGCAAAGTTGGCGTTTGCACAACGACCGAAACCTGTATTTATCGCAACATTTCAAGTGATGGAAGCAGCGAAAACAGCTCGACCTTGGTTTGTGCCTGTGATGATAGCGACAACAGCAAGATAGACTGTGTTGATGCTATTGTGGAAGTCTTTCAATCTGCAGAAAGCTTTACAACTATAATATCCATCCCTTTGGATTTAACGGAGAACGCCAGTTCAAATGCTATCAGGAAAAACCGAAGTAGCGTTGTTTATAACTGTACGAAGAAAGCCTTTTGCAACAATACGGTAGGATCATATGAGTGTATATGCCAGGAAGGATATGAAAGCGAAGACGGCGGATGGAACTGCGGGGATAGAGATGAGTGCTTTGCAAACGATACCTGTCATACCAATGCCACTTGTTTAAACACGGATGGATCCTTCTCTTGCGAGTGCAAATCTGGTTTTACTGGAAATGGTCTAACAAACTGTTCCGATGTTGATGAATGTTCTCTCAAAATTGCAAATTGCACTCAAAACTCCTTTTGTGTAAATATAGCAGGAAGTTACATTTGTACATGCTTAGAAGGTTTTCAGCGAAACGGGACTTTGTTGTGTGAAGACATGGATGAGTGTTCCAGTACCGATCTCAATAATTGTCACCCAAGGGCATCGTGTGAAAACTACATTGGTGGTTATAACTGCAGCTGCTTTAAAGGCTACTCGGGTAACGGTTTCACATGTTCAGACATAGATGAATGCAGTGTTAATTCCATTCTGTGCGCGAAACAGGCCTCTTGTTACAACACTCTCGGCTCTTATAAATGCAAGTGTGAGCCGGGCTGGTCAGGTGATGGACAAACCTGTACTAACATTGACGAATGCTCGCTTGGTTTGCATACGTGTGTGGAAAATTCATACTGTGTAGATAACCAAGGGAGTTACACTTGTTTTTGTGACAGAGGATGGAAACGTCAGTGGTTTGAGCCCTATGGTAGATGTTCCCGGTGTGATCCAAACCTTTTCTGTTCTGGCCATGGACAGTGTTTACGAAATAGAACGTGCGACTGTCTCAGTTACTACAGTGGACAGAACTGTTCCGTGTGCAGGCCAGACGTCCGTTGCTCAGGCCATGGAACCTGCGACTTTAATGGGAAACTGTTACTGTGAACATGGCTGGACAAGACAACCACTGGACTGTAGCGTTTGCTCACCAGAGACACTGTGCAGTGGCCACGGTACATGTAACTACGACCAGATAACGTACAAAAACCAGTCTTGTTTTTGTGATGACAGGCACTTTGGAAATGACTGTAGCAAAGGTAACTTTTCTTCAGTACAGTACTTTTTGGACATAATCGCGAAGAAGTGATAATTAAGCTCCAAATCCTTTTACACTAGTAAACATAACTTCTTTCATGCGTTCATCAGAATAACAAGAAGCTAATGTTTTATGTAAATCAATTAAATTGCAGCATGTCCTTTTGAGAAGGGTGAGGTGTGTGGGCCTAGTGGCTACTGCAACCGTGATCCAGGTGCATTGTACCCATGTGTGTGCTTTTCCGGATATCAGTGGAACGATAGCTCTTCCCTTTGTGAGGACGCTGATGAGTGTTTTCTTAACTCACATCATTGCTTGCCACCAGCCAGATGCATCAACACCCCAGGTTCCTATCGCTGCGAGTGTCCTTCCCTCGTGGGGTGGTCCTTCGATGGCAGAACTTGCAATGATACTGATGAGTGCCAGTATCAAATGTTTGTGATCCACAAGCTACGTGTGTCAACTTTCCAGGAGGATTCAATTGCACTTGTAACTTAGGATGGCGAGGACAAGGGGCGCACTCTATATGTTCTGATATCAATGAATGTGCGGAAGGAACTGACAAGTAATGTGTTTTTTTTGATACTAAGTTAAAGTTATGAAATACATGTCTATTTCTTTCATGTAAAGCCTTATTAATTAAGCGATGGACCACTCTTTATATGGCTTTACCCGGACAATAGACCACGCGGGATGTTGGAAGAACACCAGGGAAGCTTGTATATCACTCGCCCAACGGCTCTTGATTTATAGGCTTTTCCAGTGTTCTCCCAGCATCCCAAGTTGATTTTTGGGCAGGTAAACTCTCGAAAGAGTGTTCTATTGCTTTTTTGAAATAACTATAGAAAACGTTTGTCAAAGAGAGAAAAATTTATTGTACTTTCGTCATTAAGTTGCTTTTTAGCTTTTTCTCATCAAATTCCTGAGATGACAGGGCAAAACAATCACAACGACTTATACAATGAAAGCACAGGCTCGGCGCCGGACACAAAAATCGACGACAACATTTCAGACTAACAATGTTCCCCAAGGCGAAGCCGACGGCAACATTGAGGTCGAGGGGAAGCAAAACTCACTGTTTCCCGAGGGGCCAGTCATTAAGTGTTTTGCCATACCTCCCGACTCAAAAATAGAAAAAACTACAAAAAAGGTGATTTGCATAATTAACGCCATTGCCTACACTGGCTGCGCTGGCAAAATTGCGCGTCTGCCAAAACGAATCTGTCCTATCGAAAAATCACGATAACAGTCTTTTTCTTCGCAGCTAACAAAAAACATAGACAGCATTAAAGTTGATTTGGCTTCTTCTAATGTTTAACTCAAGCATTTCTGAGTTTGATTTGATCAGGAGCAGCATATCTTGTCGTAAATTACACATTACTTTCCTACCTGGCGACCGCGATAGAAGAGTGAGTTATGACCCCGGGGGGGGGGGGGGGTACTCCCAGAAAAATTGGGTGGGGGTGTGCGGCCCGCGTCCCAAAACCCCTACCCTATTTATGACCAAAATCTGCGATATTTCCTACCCTATTTATGACCTGACCAAAAATTCGAAACCCTATTTATGACTTGACCATTAACTTAAAATCCTGTTAAAATACCGTGAACAGAATCTTTGAAGGGCGGTTGGTGATTTTCCGCTTTGCGATAATGGTGCAAAAGTTTCTTAAAAACATAACCATAGTAATCAAGGCTAGATACAAACACCATACCCTATTTATGACCGAAATAGCCAAAATCAGCTAAAATTGATGCCCTATTTATGACCAAAACGGCTGAAAAACCATACCCTTTAGGGAAAAAATTGAAAGGGTCAAAAACTTTCAAATCGTTTAAAAACTGCGTAAAACGGTTTGAAATAGTAAAAAGTAAAAGCCTGAGAAGCATGTTTGTCAATCTACGGATAGGCATTTCTCTTTGTTTTTGATTCATGTATTAAACATCCACCTATGTTGCATGTCCATGTACATGATGATACCGCGCCGTAGAAAGGAACCGGATCCGGTATATACTTTTTCTTTCGTCCGCTAAAGTTTTCAAAATCGATTATATGCAAGGCCGCCCAAGTTTAAAACTCTAAGATTTAAAGCCAACGCCCAAGACTATTGTGGCTCGAATTAATCCTGAAATTAATATCATCTTCGTCCGGTCGCGGAGGGAAATCTATCACCTGACGGTCGCAGTGATAAAATAACTGAGTTCCGTCTTCAGAGAAGACATCAACTTACGATTATCACGAGTAGAAAGAAGTCCTTTGGGCTGTTTCCAAGGTTATGATGATGGGAAATTATTTCACATTTCAGGACGGAAGGTCACACACTGCTTTTCTAAGACAACTGCAACTACGTTTTCATTCAGTTTATATTGTGCCTAGATACCTGGCAGCAGGAAAATGTTTTTAAAATAATACCCGCCAGTTTGAAAATATTCTAGAATTTCCACGAAAAAAACTTATCCAATCGTTTTTTAAAATGTAGATCTTGTTTAGAAATGTCAAGTGATTTCAATTATAATTTTACCTTTGTCGGCTGAGGAAATTTTCGCGCCTGGGCATACTAAAAAATTTCGATGTATCGACTCAAAATTGGTACCATATATGCTGACGTTGAGGTCGTCCATTTTATTATAGCTATTTGTACTAGTTTGCCGAGGCAATTATTGAGGCCCAAAAAACATTTGATATTTCTACACAGACATCTCAGCAGGTTCAAATGGAAATTTTGGTGGAAGAGAAGGGAACTTGAGAACTTCTGACTGCCGGGTATGTGTAGTTTTTGAAAAACTGTGCCGTAAGTCAGGCAAAGTTCGTACAATTTGTGAAAAAAACCAAACATTGCAAAAACACAGTTGGTGTTTCTGACCATAGACCGAAATGCTGAAATACTCTTGGGAGGTTTCAACGATCGCCAAGTTAGCGGATATTGAATGTTGAATATTCATGAATTTTTGGGACTGCCGGGTAAGTTCTTTGAACAACGGTGCCCGTGAGGTAGAGGTTTTATAGTATGCCGAAGCTAAGAGAATTCGTGCACAACAAAAGAAAAACATCATTTAGGGCGCGTTCGTTTGGGATATTCCGGAATAAGAATATATTCCGGAATATATTCCGGCTATTCTGCTCCTGGGAACAGAATAGCCGGAATGGAAATCCAGGTATTCCGGAATGAGAATAGCTCCCAAACAAACGCTTACTCGCATTATTCCAATTATTCTTATTCCGGATTGATCCCAAACGAACGCGCCCTTAGAATCGCTTCGCATTTCTGATTTGACACCGGAGTCAGAGTACGAATTTTTTTCTAAATGCCTAAACATCAAGATTTCTTAGTATGCCCAAGCTCGAAAATTTCCTCACCCACGAAGCCAAAATTACAATTGAAATCGCTTGAAATTTCTAAAGAAAGACCTACAGTTTTAAGGAGGATTAGATGAGTGTTTCCCTGGAAATTCTAGAATAATTATGTAGTATTTTAATTATTTAATTAGCGCTTCCCGGCTGCCGGTTATTTAGACGTAATGTTTTATTTAACTTTTAGTTCTGAGCTTATGGGTCGTCAAGTTTGGTTTGTGAATTGGTTTTGTAGTTTCTATTTTTATATCAAAACTTAAAACAATTTTAATCGATTCTACATATTTTTAAAAGATTTGAGAATTTTTGACCCTTCGAAATTTTATCTCGTTAGGGACTGATCAAAAAGTATTGGGGGGGGGGGGGGGGGGGGGGGGTGGGCCGGAGCAGAGAGGGGGTGGGCCATCAGTTTTTGAACCCTTGGTATAAGGGGTGGGTCGTTCAATTTTCAGCTACTCCCTAGGGGTGGGTCATCCTGTTTTTCTTTTTTTCATGGGAATTGGCACACATTTGACACAATCAACAACAAAGGTAACTCCTTTCAAATAATTAAAGCAAGTGACACACTCAAACACCAACCCACGGTCTGGCATGCGCACAGCGATATCACCCGGGCAGTGGCAGCCATGGACAGCTGTTTCTGCCTTTAAGGCCTCTTCAGCATGGTACAGCTAGCCAGGCAGAAATAGGACTAAGAGCTCTATGTTGTGTGCCCTTTACTGCCAAGACGGGTGCCAAGCACCCCTTTCTTAAAGCCCCAGCTCCACACTATGCATAAGGCATTTGGCAGACCGTGGGTTGGTGTGCAAGTGTGTCACTTGCTTTTATTGTTTGTTAACTCCTTTTAGTTCCAAAGGACAAAATCTTTTCGAGCCGTAATTGAAAAGGTACACTTGGCTGGTGTACAATAGAGATGACAATTTATGTATTGTAAAATCTGTACAAAAGCTAACGGATTGAGCAAGGAGTCGCTGTTCAGAAATATTTAAAATGCTGCACTCGGTTGGACATACTGGTATTCAAGAACACCAAATGGCCAACTTGTGTCTACATTATTAAAAATATAACACAAACAGTGGTGACACAGTTTTAATCAAGCTACGAAGGCCGAGGACCGAAGACCGAAGAGTTGCAATGATATTGTGTCTTCACGCTATTTGTACCCAAGGGTACGGGACACATGCATAAAGATCTAGGAGTTGTCTGGCGATATTACTCCCAGGACTCACTACAGCCGTTTTCTAGATGGATCACTGCTCTACGTGCTTTGAGGCCTAGTGTGAAAAGTAAAAAGTCAAGTTTTCTTAGAGTTTACAGTCATGACTGAAAGTTGCAAGGGTAATGGAAAACAATATTATTTTGCATGATTTTGTATTACTGACAAGAAATCAATCAAAAACGTAAATAATACCACAATTCCATCCACAAAAGGTGATTTTGTCGGATTATGCAACCACAAAGTGTCATGTCTTATAGGGGGGGGGGGGGGGGATGGGTCATGTGATTTTCAACCTTCATTTAGGGGTGAGTCACTCACCTTTTTGCCAAATGGAAGGGGTGGGTCAAGTTTTTTTTCCTAACCACCACATTTTAAAATGCTCCGGCCAGCCCCCACCCCTCTGTACTTTTTGACCAGTCCCTTATCTGGTTTTCCGTTACTTCGTTACTCTGTTTAGAAACACCCATTCTATTTGTACAACGTTTGGATGCAGGGGACCACACAACGAATAATTAAACTGCTTGGCTTGTTACTGCTTGAAGGCCGTGTCTCTGAGTGTTTTTAAAATGAAAGCTATCGGCTTGAAAACAAAGCTTAACGGAAACCACATTCATTTAGTCTAGTTCATACATTTCTCAAAGGCGTAAATGGCAACTTGTGAGAAAAATGTTTCTGCTTTTATACAGCCTAAATTGATCAGTGGAGCCCAGCGGTAGTCAGAAATGCATTCTCCACAGACCGCTGAAAGCACCGAAAGCGCTTAAAACTTTCTTCTAACTTTGAGCGTAAACGGAATCGGTTTAAAATGTCTAAATTTAATTCACTGGAATAAAAGTTTAAGTATATACATTTATATAACGGAACCAACTTCTGGTCTCGTTCTTCCTTGTAACTTTCCATGTAAATGTTGAATATCGACATCTCGAGCCAGCGAAAGCCATCACTGCCCAGGTGATATGGCTGTGCGCATGCCAGACTGTGGGTTAGAGTTCGAGTGTGTCACTTGCTTTAATTGTTTGAAAGGAGTTACCTTTGTCGTCGATTTTGTCGAAAGGGTGACAATTTCCATAAAAAAAAAAACAACAAAACAGGATGACCCACCTCTAAGGGGTAGCTGAAAATTGAACGACCCACCCCTTTCCAAGGGTTTAAAAACTGATGACCCATTCCCTCTCTGCTCCGGCCCACCCCCTCCCCCAATACTTTTTGACCATTCTTTAAAGCTTGGTTACAAAGAGATTCACCAATGTTCACTGAGCCTAAGGCGAATAATATAATAATTAAATATCTACATGATCAGTTATCCATTTGAATATGAGGGCAAAAAACAAGTTTTTCATCACTGTGGTAATGGAATAGTAGACAAATGACGCTTACGTTAGTATTAGATATTTTAAACGAACTGGCTACATACCAACGTGGTTTAAAACGTAACTTTCGTGCGGTCAACAGACATAACCCGTATTAATGTAGCCTTCAGTTAAATAAATCTGCAGTAGATCATTTTGCCATCCTTTCCATTATTATTGCATTACCTTCTATTTACGACTAGCATGAAAGAGTTTTCTGTGATTTCCTGACACCAATTTTTTTCCTAATAGATGTCCGAATCCGTCTAGATGTGTCAACACCCTTGGGAGTTATTATTGTGTTTGCGATTCAGGCTGGGAAAAAGTTTCAGAGTTCCAGTGCATTGAAATAGATGAGTGCAGTCGTGGAATTGATGGATGCGATCCCAACTCTGCTTGTAAAAACACACCTGGAAGCTGGAAATGCACGTGTAACAATGGGTGGTATCCATACCCATCTAATGCACGTCTACCCACATGTCGAGACGTGAATGAGTGCGTAGAAGATCCAAATGCTTGTCCAGTGCAGTCACTGTGCGTTAATTCTGTAGGTTCATACCATTGCAACTGCCTGGCTGGTTGGCGAAACCGAGGTCCTCACGCATGCGACGATATTGACGAGTGTTATGATGGATCATACAGTTGCCCTTCAAACTCACGGTGTGTTAATACACAAGGCTCGTATGAATGCCACTGTAATTCTGGTTACACTCCACCTATTACCACAACAACTTGTCAAGACATCGATGAATGTGCAACGGGAACTCACTCCTGCTCCTCATATGGCAACTACGCCAGCTGTGTTAACAGCATTGGTTCCTACACTTGTCAGTGCCAGCGCTGCTACTATATGTCTGGCAATTGGTGCCATCGTAAGTAACTTTTGATACTGAGGTGCAGTAATTATCCGATTTAGCATCCTCCTTTCAACTTAGCCCACTCTGTTTCCTGGTGTTTCTAGAATACGCGCCTTCTACACTATGTTTCGATAAGTGCTCTTTGCAATATACTTCCTAATTTCAATTTTGCTGCTAAGTGTACCTAATTGCCTTGAGAATCGAGTTTACAGCGATTTATATCTTATTTACGAGCATGTTTAAATCCATTAGAGCAGGTTCTATCAAGTTAATGGCTTGATGGGTAATTCCCGTGGCAATCCTTGTCAACTTGTGTTTAGATCACTCCCAATTTCGGCGCCGATTACGCAACAGTCTAGAAATAGCCAATCCTCTGACAATGTATTTTGCTCACATAAACTGACATCCCACTTTACGCCTATTTTTATCCTTCACGAAAACATCCGCTACAACACTGGGCACCATGTTTAAAAATAATTCAAGAAGGCTTACTTAAAGGAATACGGCCTATTTTGGTTACTGACTCTCTTGGCTTCCGTCCTCTTTGTACTTACAAAATAACGCTATGAAAATGAAATTGAATATTCGTCAGCCAATGCAAAGTCCGGATCAATATCAGTATCTGGGCAACCGCCCACCCACACCCCCCTAACCCAACAGTAACACTAACTTATTAACTTATTATAAAATGTTAGGTTAGGGGAGGGGTAGTTGCGCAGTTGCCCAGATACTGATATTGATCCTAAAGTCCAGTACACAAAATAAAAGGAATCAGAGCTAGTTTACCAAAAGAGGGTGTTAAGTGTAGAATTTAAGGGAAAGGAAGACTTAAAAGAAACTTAAATATTTTATTAGAGGTTGATTAAAGGATTTGTGTAATAGAAGTAGGTAACAATACCTAAAATCACAAGTGAATATATGAAAGTTCATATATTTGAACTGCGGAGGATGGTATGTAGATATGATTGATCATCGCAGTTATGCACACAACTTTAGCAGTTGTGAAATCAAAGCCTGAGAAAAATTCAGGGCTGAACGGGATTAGAACCCATGACCTCTGCTATACCGAAGCAGTTTCACTTGTATTCTTCACCATCTACGGGTAAATCATGAACTCACAATGTGACCAGCTTCCATTTGGCTTGATAGCTCAGTTGGTAGAGCTCTGTAGCCGTATCGCAGAGGTCATGTGTTCGAATCCCGTTCAAGTCTGAATTCTTTTTCTCAGGGTTTCATTTCACAGCTGTTAATTTCTCTGCTCAACTGCCATTATCATGCATAATTTTGCCTCGGGATCAATTAGTAAGTTTCTAAGTTTTGTATGAAAACCGCAAGATTAAAAACTGAATTAAATTGTCTTTTTCTTTTGCGTGCTATAACAAGACAAGTGCAATTCAAATTCTTCTCAATTCTTTCTTGCAGCTGATTGCCGATTGGTTACTCGGTCCTATTACGTAACAACCTATACCAGCTATACCACTTACTACACCACAAGTTGTGGTTTTCTTGGATCAAGAAGATGCAGAAAATCAAGGTAAGTTAAAGGAGCATAGTCATGGTATTTTGAGTTCCTTTGACCATTGAAGCAGGTAGACAAGTTAATGTCCTTAATCGATTCAAACACATTTTTTCGTTTTCGTCAAAGATACGTATACATAGGGCATTTATCAGGCGACAATTTACTTACTGCAGTTTCGTTTGGAATAGCTGTCTCAAAGAAGATAGTGACCGATTAGAGAGATTACATGAGGGCCCTTAGATACATGTTTAATGGCTTCTGTAATGGATGTGATAGTCTATGTTCTAAGATGGGTTACTCATTAAGTTGTAGACGGAAACAAGATATGCTTTCAATAATTTTTAAATCCCTCAAAAACAGTACGATTCAATACATTCAATCCTAATTTAAGGTGGCTCAAAACAGTTTCCAGCACATTCCAAGACTTAGATTTTGATTTGTCATTGTAATAAGGCCCGGTGAATTTTTTTTCTTATTATAATAGAATTTTGATAAGCAAGATAAGATGCAACTTTTCGCAAAGTTTAAAAACATTCTGTACATGGGGTTCAGAACCACCTTAAATTTTCGAAAATTTAAGGTGGCTCTGAGCCCCATGCCAAAAGTTGCATCTTATCCTGCTTATCAAAATTCAATAATATGAAAAATTTCACGGTGACGTTTTTGAAATATAAACGCTTAAAGCTGAAATAAAGGGTGTTTTTAGCAGGTCATAGTGTTGCTATGGTAAACCATAAAATAGATACCAGCGTGTTCACCAGTGATTGGACAGTTTTTTGATACCATGATTGTAGTATCAATTGATAAAGAGTGGTAATTATGACACATCAAAATCTACGTCTTGGCAAGTGTTGGAAACTGTTTTGAGCTACCTTAATGTAAGGGAAAATGAGAAAAAATCTCAGGGGCAAAAACAAACTTGTTTTACCTGTAGCGCTAGCTAAGACAACAACTTATGGCCTCAAATCGTTTTCTTACATTGCTGCTAAGCGTGGAATGCCTTACCTGATAATTAAAGATCAGTAGCCGAATTTGGCCGTTTCATTAATGAGATAAGAAATTTAAGAAACTTTTTATTTCATACCATAATTAATATTTATACTTTTTCAATTTATCTTAATATTTTTTCTGTATAGTTTTCTTTTTCTATTCATCTTAATTTTTTTCTCGGTATGATAGCATTTGTTATTGCTAGAGGCCCAACAACCTCATTTTCACCCGAGTTTAAATAAAGTCATCATTGACAAAATTATCGTTCAATTAAAGGACACCTGAAAAAAATATGTTACAAAGATAGAAAAACACCAAGGAGATAATAACAATAATAAACCATAAAGGAACCAGGATGATTAAGGATGGAGAAGATTGACGCGGATCACAAACAACCAAATTGAAAAATTCAGTCTTAACGTTTCAAACCGGTCAACCGTGACTGTACTGTACTGTTTTTCCTTCGCCAGCACTCATTTTTCGATCCTCGTAAAAAAGAAATTGACGTCAGTTTTTCATGCGTCTGTCCTGTTATTGACAATGAATTTGGTCATGGCATTGTCAAAGTAGTGTGAAGATCCACTCGGCGATCGCGTCGTGGATCTACATCTACTTTGACGATGTCGTGACGAAATTCATGATCAACGACAAGGCAGACGCATAAAAAAAAACTGATGTCAATTTGTTAAATGTATCCGTTTTTGCTTTTTTTCTCCCCAGCCGGAAGCGGAAGTCAAAAGCGACACTACAGACTTGCAGGAAGTCGGTTCCAAACCGTCATGGGGTAAAATGCCCTTGCTGTAGAAGTAACACTGACATCGCGTGCATTATGTTGGGTATAAGCATTTTCACTTGTTAGAAGCCAAACCAAATTCTTAGGGATTATAGAACTTTTTATACCATTAACTATTTGATATAGTGCCGCCGCAAAATATTCTCCCTAAGTGAGTCTTGTAGCTCTTTCTTATATGGTCGGCATCTCAGTGACCGGAAGTGAAATACAATATTACCGGAAGTGCTCTTTATTCTACTTAAGTTAGTTCTGATTTTGGATTAAAGACGACCTTACTTGTTTTAAATTATTTTTAAACAAGTAACCTTGAAAATGACGGATTTCGAATAAAATGTTTTCTTAACTGGAAGAATTTCACTGAACCGGAGGTGAATGAATGTTTTACATCAGCTGAACATCAGATCCGCCTTCTTTGTTTATATCACGATTTTTACTACTAAATGACGTAAAGACGAGAGACAGTTATATCATCATATCCGTTATAGTATGAGGAAATTATTCTATATAGTTGCTGATATATGGCGTTTACTGCAGAGGCGGATACAACAGATGGCATTTCATTTCAATGAAAACAGTTGTCATCAATTGAAGCAGTTTTTGTATGTGCTTTATATGTTTTACAGTGTTTCAAGGTTTCTGCCAGTACTTAACCTAAGTGACACACTATAAAAGAAATCTTAAGAGTGACTTTCTATAAATACTACGGATAGGTGTGCAAAATGCAAAAATCGAATTCCCTCAAACTTTTTCACAAGAAAGCCCTCTGGAAACTATTTAAGAAAATACAACTTTCAGTTCGTTTGGATTTATATTTTTCAAGAAAAGCGATTTTTTAATTTTCACCCTCGGAGAAGCCCTCGAACCACTGAAAAATGTGTTTCGTATTTGCGACTCGTGTGAGAAAACTAAAACAAATATCAAAACTATTTCAATGTTGCACAATTCAATGACCCTTCCTTTACATAGTACCGTTATTAGAATTCGAAAAGATTCAAACCTGAATTTTTTAAAAATTTTCAAACTTACCCTCCCAAACACCATCATCAGAAAGCTCGATTTTGGCAAATTTCAACGGCAAAATTCCCTACCTGGTACATGGATTCCGCTGTAAAGATGGTATTCTATAGAAAGAGTAAGGTTTCCTCTATCGTTCTGTGAAATAAAATTTTGGGACAACTCAAACTGCGAACTTATACGACCGAAAATATTTACGGTACTTGCTTAAAAATTATGACCTTTGAACTTACAGTTGTCTTAATAAATACAAGAGATAACCTAAACAACAGTGAGAATTTTAGTATGAATGTGGCCCTTTCCCCCATTTCAATGATTTATAGTTATTTTTTATCTTCTGTGGGCAATTGTATAGAAAGTAATACTTTTTTACGCTTCTAACTTGTTTATGAGTACATGTGTATTTGATTACTGAAGCGGAAATTTGTGAATGTTAAATTCGTTTCATCTATAAAGTTCTATTTCGTGTGCTGCAAGACGTTAAGTGTTCTCATTAAAACAAAATGGTATTGCCAAGTAGAAGGTTTTCCTCTCAGATTTTAAAACAACATATAGTTTTTTTTTGCTTACCGTCCACATGCATGGCTTGATTTACTCAGCAGCGTTATAGCGGGTGTGATAGCAATGAGATGGCATGACGATAATTGACAAGTCAGAGTCACGAATCGAATCGAATCGAATTCATAAAAATATATTTATTGTATCTTTTGACATCATAATACTTTGAAACTACTTGATAAAGACTCTCGTGAAATAAGTCTACAAAATTTTGAAACCCTTATTAAGGTGAAGTGAAGAACCTGGACCTACACTATTTTTATATCGCAGTCGAGTGATCCTCGAGTGTACTCTCAAATCGTTGGTGGCACTTGCGTCACGGTCCTAGGGTTTCGAATCTCACATATGTTCAATTTGTGAAAATTGGATAATGTGGCAAAGATACTCGAAGTCATTTTTGCGTGCCCCCTTTCCCCACTCTTCCTTGGTCGGGCTTACATGCAACAAGCCTGTGTGGAAGGCGTCCGAAGGGGAGGGAAAGGGGAAAGACAAGCGCGTGAAGCGCTAGAAGATCAGTCCTCCCTTTCTACGGCCTGCCACGCAGGCTAACATGGGACTCGAAATCCATTTGGTGCTTTTCCGAAATGTTAATAACTCTTGTGAATCAAAACCAAAACAAAGTAACAGAAAGAAAGTTTGGATCAATATCAGTATCTGGGAACCTGCGCACCTACCGCTCCCCTAACCCAACATGTTATAATAAGTTAATAAGTTACTGATACTGTTGGGTTAGGCGAGGGTTAGGGATAGGTGCGCAGTTGCCCAGATACTGATACTGAGTCGAAAGATAAACGTACCGGAGATTTAACCATAACTACTGAACTTTTTCACAGGCCAAAAATTGCCTAAGGACATGATTGCGCAACATCTCGATGCCCAACCTCGTTCCCAGGGCTTTTCCCTTTCCCGCCTCTCCCATTTTCAAAGGGAAAAGCCCTGGGAATGAAGTTGCTCTATGCCGGTAAGGAAGACTGGACTAAAGGATTGCTTTCCAAAAAATACCACCTAACCATCATGTAGCACATGTAAATCTTCTAAGTCCTTTTTGTTGCCCGCATTCTCTTTAAAGACTGTAAATATCACTATATTAAGACAGCGAGGCAAAAACGGCTGCCGCAAAATGGAAAATATTTTTTTCGCAACGGTAAATGATGTTGCACTGTTAAGCTCTGGCCAAACGATCACAACATTCAAACTCAACAGATCACAACATTGTTGGGCGCAACATGTTGCGTGCGTTTGGCCACCCCATTGCAACGTGTTCCGACAAGTTAATTGCGAGTTGAAAATTGAACTAGTGCGCATGCCCAGGTGCAACATCGTTGCGCGAACCTGGCCAAACGACTACAACATCATGCAACATCCACAATTGTAGCATGAACAATTTGACTATTTTCAAATTTGAGCCAACAACACCCAACATGTCGCAACACATCGCAACAGGGTGGCTAAACGCACGCATCATGTTGCACCTAACAATGTTGCGAACGTTTGCCCAGGGCTTTAACGATCAGGTCAACTGTCCTCAGACAAAAAAAAAAAACTTAAAAACGAGGCTTCTGACGAGTTCTTAGGGTAAAACTGTCTTAGGAGAAAAGCTTTAGAACTTCTCCTCAAATTTCCAAATAAATGGTACTCTTGGGTCAATAAGTCAAAACAATAATGGCGGCCAGTCATAAGCAGGGACTATGGTGACAATTACATGACTCGAGGAACTCTCCAGGTAAGGACAAGTAGGGAGCTTTCCGTCGTCCTTTTATGTTTCCCACGTTATCATCAAAGTGTTCCCAATGCATCTAAGAGCCCACCCTTGCATCTAAGAGCCCACCCTTGCATTTAAGAGCCCACCGTTGTGGAAGACCCTCAGTTGTTGTGTGACACTGATGTGACCAACTTTAACAAAAGGCAGAGCACTGGCGTCGCACACTAGTTTATCGTGGTAAGGGTAACGGTAAGGGTAACGATTCGTAAAAAGGCGACTCTGACTTGCCAAGTATCGTCACGCCATCCCACTGCTATCACACCCGGTGTAACGCTGCTGAAAACATCAAGCCATGCTGTGGATAGTAAGTCAAAAGTTATTTGTTGTTTTAAAATCTGAGAGGAAACCTTCTACTTGGCAATACCATTTTGTTTTAATGAGAACACTTAACGCCTTGCAGCACACGAAATAGAACTTTATAGATGAAACGAATTTAATATTCACAAATTTCCGCTTCAGTAATCAAATACGCATGTACTCATAAACAAGTTGGACGCGTAAAAAAAGTATTACTTTCTATACAATTGCCCACAGAAGATAAAAAATAACTATAAATCATTGAAATGAGGGAAAGGGCCACATTCATACTAAAATTCTCACTGTTGTTTAGGTTATCTCTTGTATTTATTAAGACAACTGTAAGTTCAAAGGTCATAATTTTTAAGCAAGTACCGTAAATATTTTCGGTCGTCAAAATTCGCAGTTTGAGTTGCCCCAAAATTTTATTTCACAGAACGATAGAGGAAACCTTACTCTTTCTATAGAATACCATCTTTACAGCGGAATCCATGTACCAGGTAGGGAATTTTGCCGTTGAAATTTGCCAAAATCGAGCTTTTTGATGATGGTGTTTGGGAGGGTAAATTTGAAATTTTTTTAAAAAATTCAGGTTTGAATCTTTTCGAATTCTAATAACGGTACTATGTAAAGGAAGGGTCATTGAATTGTGCAACATTGAAATAGTTTTGATATTTGTTTTAGTTTTCTCACACGAGTCGCAAATACGAAACACATTTTTCAGTGGTTCGAGGGCTTCTCCGAGGGTGTAAATTAAAAAATCGCTTTTCTTGAAAAAATATAAATCCAAACGAACTGAAAGTTGTATTTTCTTAAATAGTTTCCAGAGGGCTTTCTTGTGAAAAAGTTTGAGGGAATTCGATTTTTGCATTTTGCACACCTATCCGTAGTATTTATAGAAAGTCACTCTTAAGGACGTTCGCGCCCATTTCTACTGTGCCTCTCTAGAGCGCACGCTATTCACTGGGCACGCGCGTGCCAAGTCATTTTTTAAGCGCGCGCACCGAGTCGAAAACTCAACAAAATATAGAACTGATGACCTTAACTTGGTGTGCGAATATTTTTGTTGGATGCTCGGTGACCTCCACTTTTTTTCCACAGATCACTTCCTTTTCTGATTCTTTCCATTATACTAAAAAAAACAAAAAAAACTGAACGTGGGAAGTTTTGATTATTTCTCATATACTATTCAAATAGGGTCGAATTGGTACATGGATACAGGTGTGCGTAACTAAAAGTTGTATTTTTTTTAAGGCTAATTCTAGCTGATTTAATGACATATGTAGCAAAGATCTATCAAATAGGCCTGTATACGCTGTGTTAAACACACATAACTTGGAAATGATTCTTCAACTTAAATATATGCCGATAGTAATGAATCCGGCTAGAATCGCCTCAAATGACTGCAAATCCTAGAAATGCTATGGTCTGTACTACGCCTTATCTTCAAAGCGAGTTCGGTGATCCACGATCTTTTTTACGTTTTTAATCTTATCTTATCATTTTCTACCTGCAGTGAAAGTTTTATGTTTTTGGGCGCGAGCGTCCTTAAGTGATAGCTTTTGTGTTACAAGTTTAAAGGGAGTGGAAGGGGTAAGAGAATGTGGAAGGGCCAGGACCGTGATGACCGAATTAAGTCCGTTCCTGTTTTGTTCCTTCAATTGTTGTCGTACATGCTATCCAAGATCTGCCTTCACAGGGTGTGCTCCAGTCCCCAACCGTCACGTCTACTAAAATTTGAGAAATTTTGTAATGTAATGTTATGTAATGCTATGTAAGTAATTTGTTTACTCGCGAAACACCGGGGAGTTCACAAGAACTCGTTCAGAAATGCCCGTGCATTCCAGGATCGAATAGGAATTTGGAAATGTTGGTTTTTGAAGGGGAGAGAGGAAAACCGAACTCACTGAATAGACCACTTTCGAGATCCAGCAAAATAGTGAAGTTTAAGGTGGCTCAAAACAGTTTCCAGCACTTTTCAAGACGTAGATTTTGATGGGCTATCATCTTTATCAGTTGATGCTACAATCATGGTATCAAAAAACTGCCCAATCATTGGTGAACACGTTGGTATATATTATTTTCGTGACACAATAGATTACCATAGCAACACTATAACCTGCTAAAAACACCCTTAATTTCAGCTTTAAGCGCTTATAACTCAAAAACGAGCTTGGTGACCCCCATTTTTTATTATCGAATTGTAATCAACATGATAAGATGCAACTTTTTGCAAAGTTTAAAAAAATCTTACCAAGGGGGTTCAGAGCCACCTTAAATTTTCGAAAATTTAAGGTGGCTCTGAACCCCCTTCGTAGAATTTTTTTTAACTTTGCAAAAAGTTGCATCTTATCATATTGGCTACAATTCAATAATAACAAATGGGGGTCACCGAGCTTGTTTTTGAGTTATAAGCGCTTAAAGCTAAAATTAAGGGTGTTTTTAGCAGGCCATATTGTTGCTATGGTAACCTAATGTTCCACGAAAATAACACCAACTTGTTCCCCGATGATTGGGTAGTTTGTTGCTACCATGACTTTGGCATCAACCGGTATAGAGTGGTTGTAATGACCCATCAAACTGTGAGTACTGGAAACTGTTTTCAGCTACCTTAAAGGGCGCAAACAAAAGAAATAAATAAACTTGGTCATTTTATTCCCTTTGCTTACCTCTGAACCTCGTTTCCATGCTGAGTTTTAATCTATCGAAGTGGTCTATCCCAAGGCCATTCTCAATAACCTTGTGCCTCTGTTTCAAAACGAGTTTTCATGAAAAGGTTTTCTTATGAAAATAAGCTTGATTTGCGTGAAAATGAACCTTTGGGCGGAACCCATCACACTAGTACTTAGACTCGTTTTGACAAAGAGGCAAAAGGTAAGTCGGAAATGGCCTATTTAGTATGCAACAAAAAAGCCAGAATTTGGATAGGGTTCCTGGAATGTCAGTTGTCAGTTATATAAATGTCAGCCCACTTTTTCAATAGTAGTAAATTTTGCAGCTCTCAGATCTCAGCTATACATCGTTTTACCTACAAGTTAATAAAACACTGTTATACCCATCCATACTCTCCAAGACTAGCATAATTTTACACCTGTTTTTTTTCTTTCTACAAGGTTACGAGTAGTATCGAACCTCTCTACACAGTAAATGGGACTTTCGTCTCAGTTAACTGAAGCGGATTGTTATATTTGTATGGGGCTTGGTGAAGAAAACTCATATTGTATGGGGATTAGTGAAGAAAAACCTCAGACGTTTCCAAGCGAGACTGCTTGGTGTTCAGTGAACCTCCTCGCTGCTCGCTAGACCAATTATCATCGTTAGTCGTACTTGTACCGGTGGACAGAGTTCTAGACCGTCCCCCGCCGGAATTACTGAAACAGATCACTGCATTGAAACACCTCTCCTGTGTGACGAAGGTTTATTTTGCTTCCAACCTTTGGGAAAATAATCAATTAGTACTCTAATTGAAAGGATTTCTCGGATCAGCTACCACCTCAGTAAACCCAAAAGTCAAAGCCATGTGCTCAGGACCCCATGTGAAATCTCGGGGATACCCGTCGGAACATTTGAATTAACCCCTAGGGGAGACCCCTTGCATACGGCGTCTGCGCTCGAAGTACGAGCGGCAGTCAAAACTGAGCTGTCCTCGCTGTCCTACCGAAACGACACGATAATAGCCATCTAACAAAAATAAAGACAACGCTAAAGTCGCTTTAGCCTCTTCTAGCTAATAGTTGACTTGAGAACTCCCGGTTTAATTTGACGAGGAATAACATATTTTGTTCAAAATAACCAAACTATTACCTACCTGGCGACATTCGAACTACGAGAAAGTTGCCATGCATGAAACCGGTGACCCATTTTTGGATCCAAAATTAGTAGTTTGGAGAGAAAAAAATGTTTCGTGTTTCAATTTTTACAATCTGAAATAGTTTTTGGAATTGTAAATCCCTTTTCATGAAAAGCTAATGCCATCCCCAGTGAAAGAAAGTTGTCTGTTTTCAATGCTTTTTCTGTTAACATACCTTGACGTCAGGACAGTAAAGTTTTTCCCGCCTGCTTAATCCTCATTGGTCAATTCAAATTTCCTGCGCGCCAGTGGAGCTTTATTTGTCCCGACCAAAAGATAAAATTTTAAAATGGACAGGACAACGTTTTAATTTTTTAATTTTTTTTTCCACTGCAGCCTTAAAATTAAGAAATACCTTGACGCTGGCTAAATATAGTTTTGCACACCCATGTTGATTTGGAGTTCCCCCACCCCTTCCGGCAGAAGCAGTTCTCGAACAAGTTTCATCCAAGAGGGCCGTTGATCTATGCCAACCCGCAGATTCGTTCTAGGGGCCACAATGTCAGTTTGGAGATTTTGATCATACCTCAATACGATTTCGCGTTGCTGAATTCTGAAGAAATAGATGCTTATCAATCTTTCAAAAATATTAAAAAAGAAAAAGGATTCTTTCAGCTATAGGATTTAGTACCAACTTGGAAAGTCAGGTGCTGCCTTTAATTTGGTTTAATCATCCCTGAGTTTTTACTGCGCTTAGGGTCGATTTCTACAAGTTTTTTTTGAGCCCGCGTTTCTTGCCCCACAAGGAACTTTCAAAACGGCGCAAAATCGAGCCTAAACTGTAGCCAGGCCTAAACTGTAAAGTACTGGAATGACTTTGGAATGATCCGAATGGCCTGCGTGAGCTACTCAAGTTTCGCAACCCTTCACGGACACTTTGCTCTTTCATGCAATCCTTACTTCAGAACTCGTACCACTCTATCACCCTCTACTATGGTGAGAGGGCATTTGTCTTCACTGCTCCTAAACTGTGGAACTCTATACCTGAACATATGAAGTCAGCTTCGTCCGTGTCAACTTTTAAAACGGCACTTAAAACTTACCTTTTTCGTCGCCACCTCCTTGATGACCAATGATACCTTTGTAGTTTAATTGCTTTAATTTTTATTGTTATTATTCAGGCCCGTAGCTGCGGTTTTTGGAAGGGTGTTCGTATTGACAGGAATATTTATTAACGGGGGTTATTAAATACGAACGCCGAAGGCGTGAGCCTCCAGGGAGGTCTGGAGGCATGCCCCCCCAGAAAATTTTGAAATCTAGAGCCCCGGAAATGCTATTTTCAGCATTGCGCACGTCAATATTTGAAACTCGATGGAGTGTAAAATAACAGGTATTTTTAGTCATAACAACAATATTTCCCACGTTTTGTTAGCTTGATGCATTCATACATACTTACCAGCTTAGTACATTAAACGTTTTACAAAAGCTTGGCGTGCGTTGCAAAGGAATCTCAGGGTAAAAGTTTAAGCCCCCCACCCCCGGCTCCGCCGTCAATGTACTAAAAGCAGCGTCAAAACGTCAATATGCACTAAATACACGAATCACCTGGGTCCCCCGAAATTGTATTCCCCGCCTTTTGTCTTTCGAGACTCCATTTATGAAATCCCGAACTCCTGCTAAGGAAATATTTTCAACGATGGGATTATTTTGACTACATATAATACTAGGTCACTAAGATATATTGAGGTCACTTACTAATTTACGATAGGACTATTCGTAAAGCAAACTTGACAACTGCATAATCCTCGGGTGGAGGCCTTGAAATAGATTGTCGACAATTTCTTCCAGATCGACAGGCATATCATACTTGATACTTAATACTTTGCCGATACTTTTAGCATTTTCTTGCAGGGTAATTTAAAAGCTGCAAACTCAAAGTCTGTTTTCCATTCCTCTACTATTTGCTAAAAGCTGAAAATCAACAGTTTTTGTTTTCAGCCCTCCATTATTGACCTCCAATGGGGGTTCGTTCGAACCCCTCGAACCCCCCCCCCCCCTCCTACGGGCCTGTTATTGTTATTGTTATTGTTATTGTTATTGTTATTGTTATTGTTATTGTTATTGTTACTGTCATTATTGTTATTATTTATTGTAAGCCATTGAGATTTTTTTAAATGCGTACTAAGAAAGTTTCTATTATCCGCTCTACCCGGATTCGATCTTTAATCAATTAACAAACAAACCCTAACCAGCCGTGAGTCCTCCGCATACCCAATAGAACGTTCGGTAATCGAATCAAACTTCAATATTCAAGTGATTGATCGATTTATTAAGGATAGGATTACCGAACGTTCAATTGTGTTCGATTGGCTTAATATTTTGGTTAGTTCGACTGTGTTTGATTGCATATCACAAATTAAACGAAATTAATCGATTATAAACAGCGTATTGGAGAGTGTACTTTATATAACAAATAATGAAGCCTAAGCCGTGTATTGCACTATGATAAAACACGATGGTCATTTGAGAATACGAGGGAAATGTAGAAAACACGAGCCGCACACTTTTACATTTCTCGAGTGTTCTCAAATGACCGGAGTTTTTTATCACAGTGTAATACACGGGTTAGGCTTCTTCATTTGCTTTAAAATATAGATTTTACGCGCGCAAAACAATAAAACACGCTTTTTCTATGTTTTATACCCCGACAAAACATAGGTTTTTAACCAATCAGAGCGCGCGCAGGGTCCTATCTATATTTTAATGTTTTGTATTTTAAATAAGAGAAAATAATCAAGAAGTAAGCCACTTTCGATATATTAAAATTTTACTTGATAGTGAGGCTTATAGGACAAATCAAAGGGATGAATAAACATGGTTATTCAATTTCCTTTGCTTTTGTCCTCTAGCTCTAGGCCCCGTTATCATGCTGAATTTTAATAATATCGAAAGTGGTCCACTGATGACAAACCTGATGATCTACGTATATTCTAATTTGGCAAAAAACATGACTTCTGAATGTCAACCAGAGAGACTGTTATCTAAGAAAAGCAAAGAGATCTGGAAACGATGAGGATTTATCTTCATATCAATTATATAGAAATCAGGTTATCGCTGCCATACAGCACGTTAAATCTGATTATGATCGAAATTTAATCCAAGAAAATCTCGACAATAGAGTGTGTTCACATGACGTCACGGGGGCCATGTTGGAGGAGTAAACAAAGAAACGGCGGCCATGTTGGAGGAGTGAAGTATTCTTTTGGGAATTGAACTCTATTTTTATGCAAATTCCTCCTTTTGTTTCATTATGCAAATATGGCTTCTGGTCACATGAGCGAACACACTCTATCGATCCTCGTACGTAACTGTTTGAAGTCTGTGAATGAAATCCGATAGGGTAGAACATTCATATTGACGCAATAATATTCTGGCAAAAGACATTGGAATCTTAAAAAATATATTTTAAAGCAACCAGAACATGGTAGTTGGGGTCCGAAATGATCGAGCCTTGCTCGAAACACCAAGGATAGTTGCGCAAATTAAATGGCTCATTAGGCGGCACCTGTTTTTATTTATGCTGCGAAATAAACGGACATCAAAGGCGTTTTTTATTTTAATTGAACAATACTTTTTTGAACAAAGTTGCTTAGCACAATCCACCGTAAGGAAAAGGATGGCGACTGGTACATTTACCTATAATGCATTGGGCGCGAAAACTCTTAAATTGCGTATAAAAACACAAAGAAGAATTGTAAGTCATTCAAACTCGAAGGGAGAAATGCTGTTAGTGTAGAACGACTGCTGTGAAACCATATCGTTCTATATGTCCAGAGGGCTTAGTTTGGTTCGCAAGGTATCCGTGGTAAAATATACAGCCGCCATCTTTTCTCTTAAGGTGGATTAAATGAGCACCGTCAAAGACGACTGCGAGTTAATTATTCCGCACATTTTTGTGACTTGGCCCATAGGAAAAGTGCGGGATGCGCATAGGAGTTCAACCTCGTTCCCAGGGTCTCTCATCTAACCGCCCTCTGAGGCGAGCGAGGAGGGCGGTTAGAAATATATAGAAATCATGTCACCGCTGCTATACGGCATCTTTAGTCTGATTATGATCGAAATTTAATCAGGGCAATTATATTGTACTTGTTTTAATTTCATTGCTGTTTTATTTCTTTTCCTCTCTTCGCCGTGGGGATCGGTCTACCGTTTTTTGCATAGATGAGAAACCCTGGGAACGAGGTTCATAGGAGTTTTCCCCGTGTATCCCGTATTTAATCAAAAATAAGACACAAACAGCAGTGATAAACATATTGAACTTGTTCATTTTGACTTGACGTTTCGTATGTACTCTACATACATTTTCAAAAGTAACCGTTGAAATTTAAAACAGCTATTTATATATAACAAAGCGGGTGAGGGGACTGGAACCTAGATTAAGCAAATACTTAACAGTAAAATATAAAATATATATATATATAAAATAACAGATTAATAAAGCATCAGCTTTTCACTTCCGACGTTGACGTTGAAAGCTGGTTGAAGTTCTTGAATAAATAACGTCTCTTTTATCTTACAATGATAGTCTGTTTTGCCCTTCGCTAAAATATCAAAATGATCCCACTTGATGTTATGTCCAGTGGCCTTGACGTGGTCAGCAATGGCTGAAGCATTGTCATTTTTAGCGAGGGCCTTAAAGTGTTCGGTTTTTCTATCGTGAAGCCGTCGTTTAGTTTTGCCGATGTAAAAACCATTACAATCCCAGCAATTTGCTCTGTAAATAACTCTGGACTGTTGTGAACGATTAATACGGTCCTTGTATTAATCGTTCACAACGGTCCTTGTCCTCGTTAAAGGTAATTTTAAAGAATTTAGCTACCAGAAGCAGAGATATAGACGCACGAATTTGAAAAACGAGGAAAGTTCCGAGTCGACAGGATCGGGGTTAATGCATGTGCGGAGTTTTTCAAGCGCCCAATTAAGTCCACGCTCGAGGAACAATCGGTGAGGGAATACACTTAAACGTTTCAGAACCGTTAATTGCAGTAACAAAGGTCTAACAAGTGTATGTTGATCGCGAAACAAAATTAGAAGTGCGCTGACACGTGAGTATCCTCCAAACCTGGGGAGGGGACTCCCATATAAAATTGATGCAGGTACAGGTGCTTGTCGAACATTTTGAAAAGAACCCCTAACTATTAGGTACCAAGATCATGTTTTTTAGATGCGGCTTGAATTGTTTTTCACCCCTAAGAGGTACCAATCCTAAAACAACACATTATCTAGATCTCCTGTCGTAATATTTCGGCTCAATAAAAGGTATCTCAAAAGCTCCCTCCGTGGACATAGTGAGGCTGACCACTAAGATACCAAAAACAGGTTTTTAACCGGCTAAAAAGAACGACGAGCTCTCCGTTTTTTATATCGGTCTCTCTCTTCCTCCACCACGTTCCCCAGCGGGCTGCCAACTTGTTCAGACATAAAATCTAAAACATGCACGGTACTTTATATGTACCCGGGTTTTGTATTTATATCGCAGGTAGCCCAATTAAAAGCTCAGTATGAGAGCGTCATAATAGCGACATACATAACAATATACAACCCTAATTAATCATACGGGGCCAAGTAAGGGCCAAGTAAGAGTTCTCCTTGTATATCCACAATTGCGTTGAAATTGTTATTAAGCAAAACTGAAAGCTTTCCTTGATATTTCTCATCCACAAATTATTTAAATCTCTTCGATTTGACTTTTTTTTTCCCTGTCTCTTTCAAGACATGACCCTTTATTTATCGCAACTCGAATTACACGCACATTGCGATAACTCACACACTTGGCCTTTGTGCGCACCACATTTTTACCTGTGACAGATACACAGCTTGCGTGTTTGCGGACGTCTGCTGAGGCCCGCTGTTGATCCAAGTCCGCTCACCGATCATTTAATCCTTTCCTTTGCGGCAGAGAAGTGACGCCAGCAAAGTAAAACCGAGTGAAGCACTGGCACAAGCGCGGCGATGCATTCTGGCGTGATATTGCTTCTGCTATGGCTCAGCGCTTCGATATGGATAACTGGAAGATGCAGTGAAAGTAAGAGGATTTTCATCTGTTTGTATTACGTTAAATATTTCCTTTAACCGGTACACTCGCTTTCGCTGAAAGGAATAGTTCTCGATGCACATTTGTGTTCAAAGAATTCCCTAGCGATGAAAATGGCAGAAATGGCCAAAGTTGGGTTTTATACTGATATCTCTCGAAACGAAAGCCTGAAGCCTGAGACATGTCATGCTGCCTGTGGCTGGAGAGACATCACATCACATCAAAGGTGTATCAGTTGTCTCACAAACTCAGAGGGCTTATTGTTTCAGACAATGTGCTTCACAATCCAGTGCGTGAGGTTAAATTGTCACAGTCAGATTAGTGGAATCATGTTTAACACGTGTCAGCATTTATACAAAGGAGAATTTGATGCTTGAGACATTCTTTGGACTGTTCTCGAGGATTTTCTTGTTTTTTTTTTAATAGTAAGAATTTGAAAAGAGAAAAACTCGGGAATTACTCACGCCAAAGTTAATACAAATCTTCTTTATAAGCCCAGATAAAATATTTCTGTCTCGTGTGGTTTGTTTCCGGAATTATTATGTTTGCGGCGTTTTAGACTCAACGAACTCGAAGTAAACCATGGTTTTAACGTTTCCATCGATTTGACAGAAATTTGGACAAATGTGTAACATTGAATGACAGTTGATCCCGCTGTGTTTGTCTGGTTTAGGCAGCATCAAGGAGAACCAAAACTCATTACCAAGGAGAGTAAGACGACAACAACCAGATGTCACGGACGGGGGACAGGTAACTTTTTAACCCCGGGGGTACTCCCAGAAAAATCGCGCGTGGGGCGAGTTAGGGGGGTGGCGAAAGTTAGGCGAAAGTGGGGCGTGGAGTTAGTCACGGTTTGCGCATCTTGAAAAGCTTAGCCTAAGTTTTTCAAGTTCGCCGTTTTAAAGGGGCATTGTCATGAGGATTTTGCTGTTTTAGGACACTTCTGTTCTAAAATCATCACTTTAAGGCTTTAATCATAAACAAAAAGCTTCTGTAAAGCTACGACAAAGATGTCAAATGAATTTTATCAGAGATGGCTCACCAGAATAAATTTCTTGCGGATTTTTGGAACACGTACCATCAAAACTTGAAAAAATTGGCCAATTTTTTCAAATTTCATCCATTTCCATCTATGCCATCCGTACTTTCAAATAGTCTTCAATAACAAAACTAGATCATTAGTTTTGGAATTCAATTGATGCGAAGGCACCTTCAAGCTTGTTATTAAGTTGCCGAATAGTGTGACAATGCCCCTTTAATCTTCTCCATCTTTAACCATCCTTGTTCCTTTATGGTTTATTATTATCTGTTTGCTGTTTTTCTATCTTAGTAAGTTACCACTTTCATATTTCCTTCAATTTACGTGGCCAAAATACCGAGACTGAGCTCCTTTAAAACCAAAATATGTGGTGTTCCCAGCCTCACTTATGGCCTCACTAAAAATTTTGATACCCTGTTTAAGACCTGACCCTTAAATCAATACCTAGTTTCAGACCTGGCTTATAATTAGTTCCCTAATTCAGACCGATGTAAAGACATTGTGAAGGGCTTTTGTTGATTGTCTCATCGATAACGGTGAAAACTTAGCTTCTTCTAAAATGCACACCGAATTCAAGACTAGAGTGAAAAAACCATATTCATTTGAGACAAAAAAATGGCCTAAGTCGATACCCTACTTGTGACCAGAACGGCTGAAAGCCATACCCTTTTAATAGGGCCGCAAATACCCATACAACCCATATTAAGGGAGTAATCCCCTCTCGGGTTTTTTTAAATCTTACATCTTTTGTACTTCGAATAAAGCTCTCTAAGTCCCGCAGAAGACATTTTGTTTGTTTTATTTGTTCTTTTGCTCACAAACGTCTGCTTTACCATTGGAGCTATGCCTAACTTTTTTTTCTCGCTGAATTTTCAGCTCTTCACAGTTATTGGGGAACCGGGAGAAGACGGGATCAGCGGAGAAAAGGTTTGTAATTGATGCGATTTTACATTTTATTAACGAATGGAGAATTACCCTAGGTTAAGGCCCTCCAGACTTAATTTAGTTTGTACATGTTACTGCTACAGGGTTTTCCCGGACTTACTGGTCTGCCAGGGAGACCTGGATCTAGAGGATCACGGGTAAGTCAAGATAACCTGTTACACCATAGGACGTCAAATCAAGAACGTTCGCACTCAGTGTTACTGCACACGTGATTCATGTTACACTGTCAAGCCACGTCACATATCAAGTGACAGTTGTTTTTTTCCATTGCTCTCAATATAGGGTTCAGCGGGCAGGAGGGGTCGCCCAGGGATAACAGGACCTCCTGGCCCACCCGGCCATCCCGGACCCCCCGGAAACACTGTGGTAAGTGACGGCTATGCAACATGACGATGTGATTTTTGCGAATTAATCCTTACTGTTGAATTAGAGTCGCGAAAGCTACACTTCTTGCAAAAAATTTCGGATCAAAAAGTGCTAGAAAATGTAACTGTCCGAAATATTTACTGTCAGCATTCAGACTACTTTCTCTTCCTGTTGCAGAGTCCTATATGAAGTTTATCACTTGCGCCTAGGTTCTTTTCTTAACTGGATATACATTCATGACTTGTCGAAATAATTATTTCTTATATTATGCTTTTTGTGTAATATTTTGCAGTACGAGTCGATTCCGGGTGAAAAGGGACCTGTAGTCCGTCCTATCATCCAAACAGCAGGATCAATAACAAGAAAGGTACTGGATTTACAGTCCTTATTTGGGTTGTCACGCAACAATTCTCCTCCCACGTGACGAGGCGAACGATCTAAAAAAACCTGCTGCCAAGCTCTTCGAAGGCTTAACTCATTGGCTACATTGGTCACTGTACACAACTTAATATTGTCTCTTCTAGCTAATTTTATGTTTGTATTCTTTGTATCAGTGTGCAATAATAAATTTGAAACTTGGAGGGGGAAAAGCTTACCAAAAAGAATCGATTCAAGGCAAAATCATATTCGCTTTTGGAAGAAGCATCATAAAATATTGTGCGTCGTATATACAACTTGCTTACTTGTGTTAGCTTCCTTCTGATCTGTACCAAATGAAATAATTGTCTAGTTAACAAATAGATTTTGTATTTCAAATATTTTTAGGAAGTGAAGGGAAGTCGGGGTCTTCAAGGACTTCCTGGCCAGAGGGTACGTGCTTTTTATTTCAATTTTTCCTTCTCAATGTCCGTACAAGTGTGTTAATCTTGAACGTACAATTACCGTATAAATACGTCATAAATACCGTGTGCTTATTCCTTTATTAGGGCCAGGAAGGGTCGACAGGAGAGCTGGGAAAGGCTGGTGAAAATGGTGTTAATGTAAGTACGCTGCCACTTCTCTCTCTCCGTCTTAACCTTCATCTCTCATACGTGCATATTTTCTGTTTGAAAAAAAAATGGAAGTGAATACTCTCCTTCCTGGGGCGATGCGGAGTTTTCGTTGCTACTTAAGTTGATTTGGATCTAGTACGCACTGGGTCCTATTTTATGGGAATTTTCAGAGATCTTAACTCACCTGGTCTCCTTGGTTCTCGCTTGTTCTATCCTCTTTAGATTTCTGGAAAACGTAGTCAGCGGAAACTTTCATTCGCACCAGTGTTCCTCGCTGGCCAGAATTTACTTCTACCTGTTTAACCTACTGTTTTTCAGGGTGTACCAGTAACCGCTTGTTCGTCATTGTTGGATTATCTTATATTATTATAAAAATTAATGTACAAACCTTGATTTTAGGGCGAGCCCGGAGGTTCCGGTATCCCTGGCCTACCGGGCTTTGATGGAATTCGGGTAAGTTCTCAGCGAAATCTCTCCGTTAATCAAAATTTAATTTGACTCGTTATAAATTCACGATATCTAGTAAACATCTTCAAGACATTCTACGCCTTTTCTGCAATGAACCGCAACGGAACGTGAGTGGAGGGGAAACGTAGCTCTAACTCCTCATTCTGGATTTGCTTGACAAAATTTGCAACTAAAACTTTTATGAAAATAATGCCAGTGAGGGATCAAGCTAAGGGAGGGGACTCCCCTTATTTTGGGTAAAAAATAAGGAATCAAGCAAGCAAAACAACACCCCCCCCCCTCCCTTAGCTCAAAGTTTGGATTCGCCACTGTACACTCCACGGGGATCTCAACACCTAAAAAAAGGGACTGTTTTCAATTCATTTTGGAAGGGAATGTAACACTTACGCTTATAATTGGTGATTCTCCGATTCGTTATTACCCGGTATCTTAGGTTAAGGCATGCATTCCTTGATTTAGGCGCTTGATTCTTAGTGTACGTCGAGGTATGATTGCTTTAAGTTGCTCGGGATTTTTTTCGCTGTGCTAAGTGTCGATATCTTCGACTTACCGATTATCACTTGGATGTCTACAGGGAAAGAGAGGAAAACCGGGTAAACAAGGTCTTCCTGGATTACAAGGATATCAAGTGAGCTGATTTCTTTCGCTTGGACTTCTTTTACTTAGTTGAGACGCTCCCATCTCTATGGGGAGTTCCATATTTTAAAGTGGCGTTGAAGGATTCTGCATCGCACTGAATGGTTACCCAATGTTTTGAGCACTTTTAATTTTCCTTTCGCTCAGCAATCTTTAAATTTTAACCGATAAGCGTTATAGTTTCTTTTAGGTCTTCTCGCAACTCAAGTTCTTTCTTTTTTATAATATTCAAAATTAGGTGGTATAAATCTATGAGCGTTCTATCACGAATGCTGTTCTCTGTTCTACTCAATATATATCTATTCGGTGATAGATACACCGGAAGACCACTCTATGTGTCCGTGGTTTAATATAGAGAATCTATGAGAGTTATGAATAAAGCTCTGAAAATTGCATATTTAAATTACATCTCGGCCCGAATATCCCAGTAAAGTTAAATGAAACCTTAATCGACTCATGTATATTGTTTTTTCGCCTTCCTGGGCCGTCTAAAGCGTCTTACAGCGAAATAACTTTTGGCCGGTTACCGTAAGACATAAGAAGGAGACAAGGCTTGCAACTTCGCGGCCGTCAGCCGCGACCTCCTCCACTTCATATTGGAATTAATACGAAAAAAAATACTGAAAACCTCACCTGAATGGCGACGGATCTTGATAGATGAATTTTTTCTCTATCTCTTCGCCGAATTTGAGCTTCATCCCTCCAACAGTTTCCGAGAAAATCGATGCTGAAGTCACAAATACAGCTTTCTCAATATGATCGGTGCCAAACTCAGCGACCAAAGGAATTCAAGGAATGCAGGCCGTTTCAAATATACCAATCAGCGCTTGGCTTTCCGCGGTTTTCTGCGATCATATTGAGAAAGCTGTATTTGTGACTTCAGCATCGATTTTCTCGGAAACTGTTGGAGGGATGAAGCTCAAATTCGGCGAAGAGATAGAGAAAAAACTCATCTATCAAGATCCGTCGCCATTCAGGTGAGGTTTTCAGTATTTTTGCGTTAATATTAATTTGAAGTGGAGGAGGTCGCGGCTGACCGTCGTGAAGTTGCAAGCCTTGTCTCTTTCTTGTGTCTAACCGTAACCGGCCAAAAGTAATTTCGCTATAAGACGCTTTAGACGGCCCAGGAAGGCGAAAAAACACCATACATGAGTCGATTATGGTTTCATTTAACTTTAGTGGGATATTCAGGCCGAGATGTGATTTAAATGTGCAATTTTCACAGCTTTATTCATAACTCTCATAGATTCTCTATATTAAACCACGAACACATAGAGTGGTCTACCTGTGATAGATAGTAGCAGAGCAGTGTGCGGTTGTTAACAAAATTAGCGCCACTTATTGGCGTTTTCCCAGTGACTGTGAACAAAAAAGTTTTGAACGACTAGTAGATTTGTAATAGTAATTGGACCGAGTGGAGTACAATTCAGGGAGTAATCGAGCGAGTAATTTCAAAATCGGACGAGCGCGAAGCGCGAGGCCGATTTGAAATTACGAGCACGATTTCTCCCTGAATTGTACGACACGAGGTCCAATTACTAGTTAATCGTATCTATAACAAGTTTCGGAAAAAAATGTCTTCTGAAAACCTTTTTTGAGCGAAAACGTCTGTAGCGCTTTTCCTAAGTTTTGAAAACTGTAGAAAACATTGCTAAGGAAGCCATTGAAGCGCGCGTAATTGGCGTGAAAATCACGTGGGTATCCAATTACAGGTGTCCGATTACAAAAAGTTCAAATCGGACAGCTGTAATTGGACACCCACGTGATCGCGCGCCGATTACGTGACAAATAGGCGCGCGAAGAACCAATCACGATCGCGAATTCTGTTATAGATACGATTAATAATGGTAATTGAACTGAGTGGAGTGCAATTTGGTCAGAAATCATACGCGTGATTTCAAAATCGAACGAGCGCGCAGCGCGAGTTCGATTTGAAATCACAAGTATGATTTCTGACCAAAATTGCACTCCACTCAGTTCAATTACCACTTTATTAAATCCATTTTGAAATCGCCCAAATACAGGACTTGGCCAATTCAAATATTTTATTGATGCAGAACTGAGGCGGTTTTTAAATAAAAAGCGGAACCGGAAACGCTTTTACTTCAATACGAAATAGAGCAGCGCGCGACCTTTAATAAAGTTGCGCGCGCGCTATTTTTGGTTACTGGAAAGTTCTACAGTGTAGTGCAAGCGCTCACGAAAGCGCCACGACAGCCCGCAAGTTTGAAGTGTAACTTCCTCATTGGCTGGAAAAATGATGTGATTTAGAGCAAAAAATGGTGCAATTTGGCAATAAATTGCACCAATTTGAGCCAATCAGATTACAGGGACCACCAGTGATTTCAAAATGGATTTAATAAATAATAGTAATTGAACTGAGTGGAGTGCAATTTGGTCAGAAATCATACGCGTGATTTCAAAATCGAACGAGCGCGCAGCGCGAGTTCGATTTGAAATCACAAGTATGATTTCAGACCAAAATTGCACGACCCGAAGTTCAATTACCACTTTATTAAATCCATTTTGAAATCGCCCAAATACAGGACTTGGCCAATTCCTATATTTTATTGATGCAGAACTGAGGCGGTTTTTAAATAAAAAGCGGAACCGGAAACGCTTTTACTGCAATACGCAATAGAGCAGCGCGCGACCTTTAATCAAGTTGCGCGCGCACTATTTTTGGTTACTAGAAAGTTCTACTGTATCGCAAGCGCTCACGAGAGCGCCGCGACAGCCCGCAAGTGTTATTACATCCATTTTGAAATCGCCCAAATACAGGACTTGGTCGATTCAAATATTTTGATGCAATACTGAGCTGGTTTATAAATAAAAAGCAGAACCGGAAACGCTTTTACATCAAAATATGCAATAGAGCAGCGCACCAACTTAAAGTTGTACGCGCGCGCTATTTTTGGTTACTGGAAAGTTCTACAGTGTAGCGCAAGCGCTCACGAAAGCGCCGCGACAGCCCCCAAGTTTGAAGTGTAACGTCCTCATTGGCTGGAAAAATGATGTGATTTAGAGCAAAAAATGGTGCAATTTTGGAATAAATTGCACCAATTTGAGCCAATCAGATTACAGGGACCACCAGTGATTTCAAAATGGATTTAATAAATACTAAAACATTCAGACTAATCGCTCTCAATATCTATGCGTGATGGTTGATTCGGGTGATAGAAATCTCGGCGCGAGCTCATAATCTAATTGTTTAATTGAAAATATTAATAATGAAATAAAGTAAAAAAAAAATGCTTTGGCCGTCGCGTAAAACTTCCAAATAGAGAAATTAGCGACCACCGTTTGGTGACCCAAGAAATTATGGTTGCGAACGAAAGTTGACATGAAGGTTAATGTAATGAAGATTAATGTAAACAAGTGTTTACCTAACGTTTCAGGGTGCTGTCGGTGACTCTGGGTATGATGGGATCTCGGGTCGAGACGGTCATCGAGGAAGGCGCGGTTTGGCGGGAGCTAAAGGTTTCCGTGGTGACGATGGAGATGAGGTGAGACTTTTTTTCTATGAGCTTTCCTTGTAAAGACTAAATGTTATTCCATCACAGTGAGAAGCTTCAAAATAATTCATTGTTCAGTTACAGGGGCAGAGAACATTAAAAAGTTAATAGGGACCTTTAGATCGGAGGACGAGGACGACTACGACTACGAGTTTTCTGTTCTGAGCACGCGCACTTCGAAAAATGTCGGCCTCCAAACCTTATGTGCATGCTCAGTACGGAAAACTCGTACTCGTAGTCGTCCTCGTCCTCCGATCTAAAGGTCCCTATTACTAAACTGGTGCAAACTGAATTCGGAATTTAAAACAGATGACAAACCAGCAAAACACTAGCTAAGGCATTATTTTAAGGTAAACTACTTGAACCCACGGTTTTATATAAGTCAACGGTCCATGAACCAGTTATCCTGAGACGCTAGCTCCTGGCGTGAACAATCTTATAATTAAGTGCAATAATTGAGAAACTTGATAATTGGATAATGCATATCGAGAGTTTTCATAGATTTCTCTATCACGGGTTATGAGCCATTGTTATACCTCCCGACTCAAATGCGTTTTCTGATTGGAGGAGAACATGTCACGTGTCGTGGGTCAAACTCACTAATTCCCTAAGGAAACAACAACTTGAGCTTTCAACTCGGCACGTGATCACGGGGGTCGTGTTCTTGAAACGTTGGCAAATTTGTGAGCCAGCCGGCATCAAGCAAGCGACTCCCTCGCATTTGGTTTTCTATTTTTGAGTTGGGAGGTATAACAAAACACTTAATGACTGGTCCCGCGAGAAACAGCGAGTTTTGTTTCCCCTGGACTTCAATGTTCCCCGAGGCGAAAGGTCTCGGGTAAACATAACTCACTGTTTCCCTTGAGGCCAGTCACTACTTGCTTATTATACCATGCATGCTCTACAAATGCAGTACGCGTACCCGTGCTTTTGGGGCGTTTTCACTTTAATTTTAGTTTAGTTTTCTATATTTCTGGAATGATTTTAGCCAACTCATATCCAACGCGCATACGTGGAATATTTGTTAATTCTACACCGGTGTAAGTAGCTTAAAGAACTTTAAAATATGATAAAGTTTTCAAGTTTTGATTACTGCCACCTCGACACTTTTTTGGTCAGAGGCTTCGCCTTTCTCCGCCCTTTCCTGATCTATATTATTTTTGCACTCAATGACTCTATTCAATCGCTGTTAGTAAATGGGCATCGATCAATTCTCAGAAAACGCATCTGACCCTTTACGCCCCATGTGGCAGAAACCGAAGATACGTACTAGTATGATGAAATGAAGGAATTCTCTAGGTCTGTGTTCACACGCGGTGCCCCAGCAGTAGTGCCTGGGCGCTGGCACAAAATAGTGTTGCGTTCAGACACTGGTACTGCAAGTACTCAAGTAGCATTTAGTGCCCGAATACAAGGTTAAGACCTTGTACCTGGGCACGGGCGCTAGTGTCCCAATTTTGTTGTAAGTACTTGGAAAAAGGATGTGTCTATATTAGAGCTCAGCGAGAATCGTACTCGGATACCGCACTCAGGAACCAAGTGTGAACACTCATCAACTATCATTGGTTGATTGAGATCCGTTCAACCCTATGTTTTAACAGCTTCGGTCTTTCCTTGATAATTGTGCCAAGAGAACATCTATCTCTCTTGTCGAACCCGTTAGTCCAAATGATTTATACTTGCGTCCCGGAGCTACTACTTGAGGAAATATCTAACGGCAAGTCCAATATCATCATCCGTGTTCACGTCACGATGGGACCCATAAGGCCCAGACTAAGGCACGGTGGCCTCATGGTTAGTGCGCTCGTCTCCAGACCGAGCGGTCCGGGCTCGAGTCTTGGCCGGGACATTGTGTTGTGTTCTTGGGAAAGACACTTTACTCTTACAGTGCCTCTCTCCCTCTCTCCACCCAGGGGTAAAATGGGTACTAGCAAATTTAATGTTGGGGGTAGCCCTGTGATGGACTATAGCATCCCATCGAGGGGGGAGTAGAAATACTCCAATTCGCTTCATGCTACATAAACCGGGATCACTTTACACGTATTCAGACTTTCCTTACCCTTACTTACCAGACAACTAATCATTACCTTTTAGACTGTTCACAGTCTTCTATTTTCTAAAATTTTCATTTGATCATTAAACGCGTGCATAGAATCGCGAGAGAATTGGACGCCAGCGCACCTAAATAGTTAAACGTTGTTTAGCTTTAAGGTATTCATTGGATTAAGAGGGAATCAGGTAGCAGCCCCTTCAGTTTATTTGTGTTCTGATGTTCCTTTAACAGTGACGTCTGCCTTCTACCAGGGATCTGCTGGACCGGACGGGACTCCAGGAGTGGACGGTGGACAGGTCAGGAGTTTGTAGACATCAAACCAGTTTGTTATTTCTTTGCTTTGCGTCCATTTTAGTCGGTGTTTAAGTTGCACATTTATTTTTCATGTTCACAAATGGATAATTTTAGAACAGTTGAAGTGTGTAGCTAACATCACCCTGTGACACCACTCCCAGTTACAAGAAATCGATCATTTAATTCTGTGACTTGGGTGTCCCTGTTGTCACACAGCACTATTCACAGCCGAATGAAAAGAATCGAATTATCCGCGTCTTTTATAGTTTAATATAATATAAGGCCGATCTCAAACGAAGAACGTCACACGAGGCGAACTAAGTTGCAATTTCAGGTAAAGCAGTCGATCGTTGGTTCAAACGTCGAACTTAATTGGAATTTAGATCAACCAACACCTTTCGTCCGTCTGCTTCAGACGAATAAAACGTATTGGTCGATCTTAATTCAGTCGGACGAACTCGGATGAGTCAAATGTTGAAGTTATCATGAAATAAATTCGCTCAGTTTAGTTCTAATTCGTCTCATGTGAAGTTCGACGCTTGACCGGGATTGAGCTAAATGAATCTCTCTTCACAGGGTGACCCAGGACCTCAAGGGACGCTGGGACTACCAGGGTTCGCTGGTGCCCAGGTAAATCACGTTCCACGGGAAATGCCTTGAAAAGCTTGTCAACATGGCGAAAAGTGATGTAGATTAGCGCTGGGCAGTAGGGTAGTAGTGATAAAATTTAAGGGCGAGGATGCCTTGGAAATCATGCAGTAACGTTTTCCGTTCTTTGGCATTGATCCCAGGTGGTGTTCCGCCCTCAATAGTTGCCAAACAAAATGTAGCTTAAACTATTTGATGATGGGCTCCCGCTTCAAAATAGCAGAAAAAGTGACGAACTTGTCCGAATTGTCGAATGTAGAATTGTCACTTAACAATGTTCAACAATGTAAAGGATTATTTTGCAGAGTGTGCTAACCCTCTAGTGTCCTTCTCTAGAACACACACAAATCGTTTTCTTCGTCATGATGTTTAGGGTTATTTTCAAATCAGAGAAAACCTCGCACTAATGATTTTGAACGTAGAACAATGTCAATGTAAACAGTTAAAATAAGACAGGGGAGGCCGAGTTTTGGACGGATTAAATTGCGTCTGTCTTTTGGTCGAAAATCCGTGGTGAAAAACGCAAAGAAGAACAAATCACAAGGTTTGCTTTCTCGAGGAAAGGAGAGACGGCTCGCAATCTAGGGACGGATTACCAACAAGGAAGTTGATGTTTATAGGCTAAATGCGTTTCCCTTATTTATATCTCTGTCTTGGATAGCCTTCAATACTGAGACAAATATTTTTTCTTAATAAGCGTTAGGATAACCAATCAACCTGAATTAACAATTACATCAGGGTCGGGTTGTTGGAAAGCCGGTGAACACTAACCCAGGTTAAAAAGTTAACCGAAGCGTTAATTTTGCTTGAAAAGAAGTTTTTCACTGCTTATGTTCTGTGTAATTTGAGGTTATTCAAACTGAAGAGAGAAGGGAAAACAAACTAACCGAGAAGTTACGAAACTGAAACTTAAATTCTCGCTATTCCTGGCTTGGGCAATCGAGCTTTGAAAAAACCGGCCAATCTCTCGCTCCATAAAGCGGTATTTTTTCTCTCTCTCTAGGGAGGGCAAGGTAACCCAGGAGATGAGGGAGACATCGGACCTGCGGTAAGTTCAGGATTTTTTCACGAGTATTTGTAATCGAAACGAGTCATAAACGTGCTTTATTTGATCCAGGCTTTTGATGCGTACGTTAAAAAGCGTCTCTTATTTTGTCCGTGAACGATTTTAACTGGAGTTATCTAAGAGTTTTCTGCTAATGAAAGCGCGAGTTTGAAGGAAAAAGTTCTTTGTTTCGGACAAATAAAATTGGAGCATTGTAAATGTTATCCTTTTGAACAGACGAGTTTAAAGTGGCTGCTAATTACGTTGAAGTTTCGCTCACTTGAATAAGCGATCGGAACCATTGCGTGCGGTGTGAATGAACGTTTGCCATGCACTACTTAATAAATCGAGTTTCAAGTTTGCTGCGTCGCAGAGTTGCAGTCCATGGGTTTTGAAATGTTTTGTGGTTGGTTTTGGAATCATTTTTCTCACTTTTTCTGCTGCGTTTAGAGTTGTTTTGCCTAACCAAGGCAGCGTGTTCAGAGTGTCAGAGTTCCCTGATGCTGGTTCGATACTGTTTGTGTCGCTCTACAGGTCTTTGCAGTCGAATGTGGATCTGATTGTTTAGAGTTATAATGTTCTAGACCATGAAAGGTTGCTTAGTATATCATGCTTTGCAAGTCACCGACATCAATTACTAGCCAATCAAAATCGTCTGCTCCAAGGATGAACAGTTGGTCAACTGCTCCAGCGTGATTCAGTAAATATAATCAGGAACAACCTCACATTTTTAAGTTCGGCTTGTTATGATTAGTAAAAAACTCTAAGTGGGCCCAGTTGAAGCCGATGCACTGTGATTTGCTGTTATTTACCCTCCCCCCAGGGGTCTAAAGGAGTAGGGGGCCCTCCAGGCATCCCAGGCCCACCCGGAGATCCAGGACCAACAGGCTACCTAGGCAAAAAAGGACCCGAGGGATACCAAGGAGAAAGGGGCTCCAGGGGCTCTCCAGGAGACCCGGGTCCGATCGGAAATAGCGGGGAAGACGGTGTCCAGGGTGGCCCTGGCTTCAAAGGAGAAGAGGTAAGGGACGTGCTCTGGCATAGCAATAAAACAGGAAGTGGAATTGATTGCTTTAAGTAATTATGATCGAGCATTTTACTGCTGTGGTAAAGTTCTCTAAATACATGGAACGAAGGTAAATTTTTCTCTTTTCATTGAATTGAACTTCTTTCAAAACTCTTCACCAGCATGTCAGTTGAAGCGTTGTCTTTTCACGTGATAATTTACACTGGATATGGAACAGATAGCTAACGAGCCAGCTTGTGTTCTCTGTATACAGGGTGAGAGAGGTGACATTGGACCTGAAGGCATTCAAGGAGCTATTGGTGAAAGGGTAAAACTTAAAATACTGCCTAGAGATAAACCATATGAAGCATCGAAAGAGTGTTTCATCTAAGTTTAGTTCAATCTAACCAGATACTACTCCAGATACTCGCTACCAGATTTTTTACATTTGTTCTTCTGCTTTAGGGAAGTCCTGGTGATGCAGGACCCAGAGGCGGTGACGGCTCACCGGTAAGGCCCTTTAGCTCGCTGGGTGCAGCAAAATAACCAGTTGGTTCCGCAATGCGAACGTGTGCCTACTGTGATTGGTTTTGTTGGTCAATGTTACCAGTTACTGAGGTTTATTAAAAAGCAGAAGTTCTAGATGGAAAGGGGCAAGGGGGGGCGGGGGGGGGGGGGGAAAGCAAGTTTAAAGAGAAGGGTTAAAAGATAGGTGATCGTTTGATATAGCCTTTGCGTTCCGTCTCGGGAACAGGGGGAGGGGGTGGGGTACGCATTGTTGTTGGGTATCTGTCCTACAGACGACTTATTGTGTTTGGAAGAAAACGAAAAGAATGCGTAAATAAGGGGCCAAGGACCAGTAAGTTTTTGTAATCAGTAAACCTTACAAACGCATAACATATTGTTTTTATGAAACAACTTCACTCAACAAGTTCATCACAAATTGGCAGACGAACGGTTAACTTCCCAATGAGATACGCTAGATCCTTAACTCTTACGAACCAGAATACACGTACTGCTGCGTTACAGACCTAGTTATGGAATCTTAATCACAAAAATATGCTCTCTAAGACTTCACTGTAGAAAAGGACTTAACAAGATGGAAAAACCTCATATCCGGAATCTCGTTTGTAACAAAGAAGTCATTATTTACGATGGGGAACATGTATGAAGCGATTTGCTTGTAGATAAGAAAAAGTTAGTTCATACTGCTTTCCAGGGTCAATATGGAGCACCAGGAATTCGCGGAGGCCCTGGAGACAAGGGAAAACCGGTAAGTCTGTAACATCAACATAGCTCCTCGTATGTCCTTCTCCTTAAAATATTTTACGCGGTTAAGGACATTTATTTTATTATGCTTTATTGGCCGTTATATTATGGTATAAGCTATGGTATAAGAATTTTTTTGGAAAGTAGCGCCCTCCGAACGTTACAAGGTCGGAAGTCGTTACCTCGAAATATTTTTAATCACGCTTAAACTCATTCTGATCTGTGTACTAAACGATACAAGGACCAGGGCCGTATCTAGGATTTTTTGTCTGCGGGGGCAAACTCCACAAACCTTCACAGGGATCTCCCGTATACAGACAGGGTTTCTAGTCGGACGTTTTGTTTTCACCCCTATTAGTTTTCCTGGCGGGGGCAACTGCCCCCCTGCCCCCCCCCCCCCCCCCCCCCCGCTATGTACGGCCCTGAGGACGTACTTTAATTTTCTTTCTTCAGGGTAGACAGGGTCCGCAGGGAGGCCTGGGTATGCCCGGAGGAACTGGACCCAAGGTAAGTAAATGAAGTAAAACTTTGAAGTAATCATTTATAATGCCTGTTATTTCAATTAAACTAGTCTGAAAATTTGCACTCGAATGATGTTGTAATATATATTTTTCTCTATCTGCCCTTTTTAGGGGAAACAAGGCCAGTCGGGAGCTAGGGGCCCATTTGGTCGAGAGGGAGATCAGGTGAACGGTTTATTCTATACACGCTCTACCATGGAAGCTGCTTATATATAGGGAAAGTTTCTACCGTTAAGTGATCGGTAGAGGGTGTCCGCCTCTCTGAGTCGTCTTGATTAGATAGATGTTAATTGAAGAGGCTAAGATGATCCGTAGAGATGATATCAAGCAAAATGGAGAAGAATTACAGTTAGGCTTGACTCAGTTCAGCCAAGCGTCTTTTAAACGGCTCATATTAATTTTCACTAGACCCCCCCCCCCCCCCCTCACAGCAGTTGTCTTAGTGCAACCCTCTACATTTAATCGACAACTTCAAGAACCCTAAGGTTCGCATTAAACGTATATTTATTTGAGAGAAAATCATCGCATCAATCAGGAAACTGCATTATGTTATTTGAAGAATCTTCAAACTCAGTTGTTGCTTGGCATGTAACGGTATTTTGATGGGCTTCTTTTTTAAACTCACAGGGAGTACCTGGTGGACGTGGCCTGAGCGGAAGAGATGGAAACACTGGAATCACGGTAATAACAGTTACTTTCCTTCAGTTAGACGCGTTGTTTGTGCCTGTTCTCCGCTTACATCTTTGTGCATGTATATTTTGGTTTAAGCCATAACCCTGTTACTAATTCACACACGTGATCAATCAGAAACCAGAAACTGGGTAAACCACAAGACTGAATTTATAACAGAATCAGAAATTTCTGAGAGTAGAACGCAGTGACAATGCTTAATGACAACGCAACGAGTAGACAACGAGTATCTCTCGTGCAAACACTCGCTCCTCGCGGGATAATTCGCGATTTCTCATTTCTATAAAGTCTCGAGACACACGCGCGCGCATTTTCTCGCACACGCAAACAGTTTCAAAACTGCACACGCATGCAAATAACTATCTCGTTATTTTACGTGGCAGCTTAAACAACCTGAAGAAGGCAGTAATGCCGAAACGTCGGTTGTTTTATACCGCCATTAAGTGTCTTTGAAGAATATTTTAACCTTTACTTGTAGTTTAAAAGACGCTACGCAGTTTCTTCAATACTATCTCTCGTGCATTCGAGCACGTTTTTACCGGTCTCTGCGCATGGGCCGAACGCACACCGCAGGTTAATGGTGTTGCAGTGAGTCTAGGTTGCTAGTCACCAGATTCCACAGAAACACCATATCAAAAAAATATCCTTTATTTAATTGGCGTGTATATTTCTAGCTTTCATGACGTCTAATAGAATAACTACGAAATTAACTGACTCCGTTTCAACAAATTTGAAAACTTCTCTGAAAATGCAAATAACGCTAACTCTTAAACTTTTTCATTCTAAGGTTTTAATTCTTTCTTTAGTTGCAAACAATTGATTAGAGACATTGTATCTTTTCCCATCATTGTCATCATAGCTTTTGTATAACGCATTTTTTATATTATTATTTAGGGCAACGTTTTAGGGTTATCCTCGTGTTTCCTTTTCGGGATGTATTCTATGTGTTTCTGTTTTGTTTTCCACATCCAGAATAAACTTGTCTGTTGGAAAACGCAAAATTGATTGCTCAAAATCGTTTATACTAATGTTCGGCTAAAGACAGTGGTGTAATTTAACAATATTTACTCTTTATAAACATCTCTGTTTGTTGGATATAAGAAGAAGTCATGTCATGTAATAGGCCATTTCCGTGGTACCTTGAGCCGCAGGAGCCCATCACTAGGAGTGTGCAACTCCCATACTAAGCCTATGTGAAGGCATTTTTACAGACCGGTCTATTTATAGGCTTATTTTCCCGCGAAATAGGTCAGTTCCGCTCTACATGAGCATGTATAGGTGAGGAATAAAATGGCGGCCTCAGGTGGACATGTTGACTTAACATTCCCGTGAAATGATGACGTCAGTTAAAAATTAAGTCCGTGCCTCTGATTGGTCACTGAGGTTCCTATAGGGGTCTGAATTCGCGGTAAACTCAAACTAAAAATCGATCGGTCTTCAGTGAAAACGCTATGACAGGAATATGGGGTAGTTATTCTTAGTGACAGCCTCTGTTTTAAAACGAGTCTAAGTGCAAAACCGTTCTTATGAAAAAGAGTTTGATTTGCATAAAAATGAACATATGGATGGTTTGGCACCTAGGCTCGTTTTGACACAGAGGCAAAAAGAAGCTCGGAAATGAACTATTTAAATATCTTTGTAACTGGCAAATATTTCTCTCTTACTTTCTAGGGTCCAACAGGTTACCGAGGCACAAGAGGAGCACGGGGCCCCGAGGGAGCCAGGGTACGTCGCGTGCTCTAATGATGGGATATGTCGCATATTTCGGGTGCTTTTCATGACTCTTCCATTGGACCAAAAATTCCGGTTTGCATTTCCGGAATGTTTAGTTCCAAATGATTATTCTCCCGAATTTCGGTTGAATGATTTTCAACTTCGGATATTACAAGATTTTGCCGGTTTTCTGGAAACTTTCCTCTGGACATTTCGTTTACTTATAATAAACGATTCCTCGAGTCAACATTCTAAGCATCAAGTTAGAAGTATGCGTATGTCCCAAATGCGTTGTGGTTAACCCTTAGACTTGTAATCCGTTACCAGAGTTGGTTTTCATTTTAAGGAATCGATTCATCATTGTCCCCTTAAAGAATGTCATGCGCTTTGGTGCTAGCTGATTACGGGTAAGGTCAAGTCTGCATGTGAACCAAGTGGCCCATCAGGCCGGAGCTTATCCTGGTTTCTGCAGCACGAAGCGACTAGGAGTATTTCTACTCCTCCCAAGATATGGGATGCTAGTTCATCGTAGGGTTACCCCCAGTATTAAATTAGCCGGTACCTATTTATACACCTGGGTGGAGAGAGGTGCTTTGAGAGTCAAGTGTCACAACACGATGTCCCTGGCCCGGGCTCGAACCAAGACTGCTTGATCCAGAGACGAGCGCACTAACCATGAGGCCTTCGCGCCTCCGTTGGTTACGAATGTTGTTTGAAACAAACCTTGCGTTATTTCTTTAGTATCGGTGCTGCGTCTTTTCCCTTCCCTCTCTCCCTGCCATCCCTGTTGACTAGAAGTTTAATAATTTCATAGGGTGAGGAAGGCAATGCTGGACCTTCAGGATTAACCGGACCTGTGGTAAGCAGTTTTGGTAGTTTTAACGAAGTTGTTTTCTCTGTCTCCGGAAAAAGCAGAGCATTTTCACTGACAGCTATAACAGATGTTCAGACTGAAAGCCTAGTGCATGAAACAAGACGGCAGCAACGGCAAAGTAAAATGTTGTAAGACTTCTGTTATCGAAGTTCTAGTGGTACAGGCATGAATTACTTACCATTAAGACAGAATAAGTAAGGAGTGGGTTCTATTAACATGTAACTCAGTGACAGTTTTAGAAATGATTTGTGATTTTGGAAAACATCACGGAGAATACGTTTTCTCAAAATAATTAATTTTTCCAGGGTCCTCGCGGACGAGATGGATCCTTTGGTAGAGCAGGGACTCCCGGAATACCAGTGAGTGAATTTCACCTCATGAGGAGCTTGGCTTAGTTTTGCAGTCTACAATATTTACAATAATTATATGGTTTCTGTTTGCAGTCGATATAACGCGCGGTCTGATTGCATGATTGGCTAACTCTAGGGCAGTATTTTCCCGTAATGCCTGCGGGCCGATTACTGGCTTGCAAAGACAAAGCAAAAAGCCATATAACTATTCCTCGATTCGCTCCGACGAAGGACTAACGCTCGAAACGCCAGCTTCCGAATCTCCTTACGGTGGACAATTCACATTATCAACCCAGTTGATAAAACCAAACTCCCACCGACGCAGCACCACAGTTTCTTTTGAAACTTACCCCCTTTATCCATATAACAAATAACTTGATAACCTTGAACGTCCTATCCATGAGGGAAAGTCTCGAACCTCGGCCTTGCCCTATTGCCGTATTGACCTCGCTATCGCTTGGTCGCTAGGTCAATACGGAAGGTCTCGGTTTCAGGTTCTCCCGTAAATACCTCACTTTCGGTTAATAATTACGTAGTATCCATCTGCAGCAAAGCACTCCATGCCAAAGCAATGTTCTGATATAATGAATGACTTTGAAACGTCAGGTATTGTTTCGCGAACTTTACGTCTTATAGTCCTAAATTAGACAATCACTGACATCTTCATATGTCATTAATATGCAAATTTATTTCTTGAGCTATCTACTATAAATTACACGGTCGATTGTGTTTCCATTGTTAATTCCTGTCAGGGAGAGCTAGGAGAGGATGGCTTGCCTGGAAAAGAAGGAAATCCCGTAAGTTGACGTTTCTATTTATTATCATATCCACAAAAGATCGCGTGCGTTACAAAAACTATATGGAGGATAACAAACACTTTCGCCTCTGTTTGGCTTTACCATATGTACGAGTAATCGTATGAATGTGGGTTCAATTAAGGATTTGCACTGCGAGTGATGTTTGAAAGTTCTCTCAAAATTGTGCGGGCCTTCTCAGAGTGCAATTTCAAAGAATGTTGAAATATCACTCAACTGCTCAAGCTTTCATATGATTACACATTTATGATATGACCGAGAAAGTTACGTGCAAATTAAAATAAACGATGAATTGGCTTGTTCTCAGCCAATCACAAGGAAGTGATTTTCTCCGTTTTATAATAAGCTCGGATATTTGTCCTTGGACATTATATGTGCATCGTGTAGTGAGAATAGTGCACCTGATTTGAGCGAATTGATATAATTTCACGGATATTAATGTCTTTATGATGGCTTTACGCACTTTTAGGGCTTCGTAGGAGAGCCTGGACTGATGGGACTCACAGGAAAAAAGGGACAGAGGGTAAGTGAGTAAAGTCTTACTACAGATCAGCTCTTCTCTGAATCTGCGTTAAGGCTAGGGCAGGGTGCAATACTTCACAAATGCCGGTTGTCTTTCGTTGTCTCAAATCTCAGTCATTTAAAGACCCAACAAGTGTACAAGCAGTTTTATTCCTCAGGAACTTGATGTTTGATTGTCTAAACCAGGTAAAAAGCAAAAGCGGTCGGGGATAAATTTATCAAAACTACACAGGGGTCTCAACTGTGTGAAAACAATACGGTCAACTCGAGCCGATTCCATCAAAAACACGAAGAAAGGCTCCCCAGCTGTTTTTAAGTAAATTTTCCCAACAGCAGAAACAATCTGAAACCATTAATAAGAATTTGTTTGTTTATCTTGAGCCAAAGAATTGATGTGTAAAGCGCTAGTCACGCTAATTGTTAACGGAAATAAATGTGCTTTGCCTCCACCACTCATCCGGACACATATCGTGATTGAATTGGGCGCGTTGGACAGCCATTTAAGGGGGGGAGAAACGTAACTACAAGTGTGTTGCTAAGGAAATCTCAAAACCTCCTATTTTTTGGCTCCTGAAGTTCAGTGGGCATCAAAGTTTACTGTGTTTGTTCGATTCACGTTTCTTTTAAATGTTTCGAGTCGCGCCCATATTTGGTATGTCACGTGACCACAGTAGAAAACGTCTAAAAACTCGGACTGAGTGGATCGTTTTCGAAATATAACAATACGTTTTGCCAAAACACGGCATTATCTACAACTTGTAGCATGCGTTTTGAGGAAATATACAATATTTCGAAAATTATGGATCTTTAAGAGGCTTTAAGCTGGACACAAAAACTTCTAAAAACCAGCAAGTGGCAACAGGCAATGTTTTAACAGCGACTAATTTCAAACTCTAATCCCGCCAAACACTGCCCACCTCCAAGCCGCCTCAACCCTCTGCTCTCTTCAGAACAGTAATTTATGCTAATTCAGGATTACAGTGGCACCCCGATATAGCGAACCCCGTTATAACGAAGACCCCTTTATAACGAACACCATTTGAAAGTCCAGCAGAATTACAGTAAAATATGTGGAAACAAACCTTGCTATAACGAACCCCGCTATAACGATTAGATTTTGACGGTCCCAACGCACAGTTTACCCCGCTGTAACAAATGTTTTTTCCTGTCACTGGCAGTCAGTAAAAACGACATGATGATACATATGGTTGACACGCCAAGCACGACTCCTATTGGTCAAGACAGGGAAACGTTGAACCTCAAAGCTTTGCTTTATTTTAATGTAGCTGTTCACGCGCAAGTCTGTAGATCATTTTGCGTGGTGTATAACCCACTGTTCAGCTTGGTTCAGCTTGGTTACCCCGCTTTAACGAATATTTTTGTTGTTAACCAGATAATTCGTTAGAATGGGGTCTTCGCTATAACGAAGACCCCGCTATAACGAACATTTTTTCGGTACCGTGACACTTCGTTATAGTGGGGTACCACTGTATTGCAAATTACAGAATGAGTCGTTTTCACCATGTACCACGTAGTTTTCTTACGAACATTTACTGTAGCGTGAATCAATATATGGTAGTTGTGTCACTTTTGGTGAATTGGATATTTTTCACCCTAGGGTCTCCAAGGGAAACCTGGTTCTCCTGGTTTTCAGGGTCAAGGTGGACCGAAGGTAACGGCAATTAACAACAATAGCGAAGATGTTCGTTGCGGGAATTAATTCTAGTTTTTTTGAAATGTTCATCATCAGAATAACTCAGGGGTGAAGAATCAATGAAAATATCCGTAGCATTTGTAAAACAAGTAGCTCGAGTTGGTACCAAAATTTTGGTTACGCTTGAACAGGAACATAACTAACTTAAAGAAGCACAGTCAAAGTTAAACGATTTGAAATGTTTAGCCTATTTTTTTCAATTACGTTGTTTGTAAACCGTGTCAGTCTCCTTTGTTGTTTGTAAACCGTGTCAGTCTCCTTCATTCTTAACCATCCTTCCTCCTTTATGATTTATTATTATCTCTTCGGCGTTTTTCTATCTTTGTAAAGTATTATTTACAGGTTTCCTTCAATTTAAAGATAATTTTTGTCGATGGTCAAAATAACTCAAAATACCGTGACTGAGCTCCTTTAAAACCCTGGGGATCTCCCATGTAAGCAGGAGGGGGGATCACGTCGGACATTTTGATCTCTAGGAGACGAAAGAGGTACCAAGATCCTGATTTGTGGGCGAGGCTTGAATTTTTCCGCCCCTAAGGGGTAACAATTGTCAAAAAAAGCACACATCATCCCTTGTCATATTTTTTTTTCGGCTTAATACCCTTAAAAGTGCGGCAAGAGCTCCCGCTCTTAAACTTTTGAGAATGAACGCCCCAGGCCTAGGAAGCAACAAAAACGCTTTTTTAACCCGACCCTAACAGGTACGAGGGGCACCCCCGTCCTGTACATAGAAGTTTCCCCGGGACTTATAAGTGCAGGATGAAAAGGAAGCATGAGAACTAACGAGATCTTCTCTGACTGGAGGGAAGTTTGGTGATTCTTGCTTCAAGAAGAATACAGCACCAACAACATAAAAAAACGTTTTGTCAAAATATTCAAAAACGCCTGAATAACTGGACACTATACCTGATCACAAGCACGTTATATCGAACTTTACAGTAGTTACTATGGAACTTTGACAAATATTCTCTCTTCAGGGAAACAGAGGGCCACTAGGCGAAGCTGGAAACCCAGGAAACGACGGACCCCAGGTATGGAAGAATTACAAGCTGAAGCACATTGTAGACTTCTAAAAACAAACAAACAAACAAACATACAAACAAACAAACAACAGCAAAACTTTTATTTCACTCCAGAGTTAGAAATTATAATATAGTGTTTTGGTAGAGTAAAACCAAAAGTGATAAGGGTGCTGACTACCCCAAATAACCTAAGAGTTAAAAATGCCAGGCAGCCAAGTGAAAGAAAATATGTCTTACGTTACGTCAAGGACTCGAACAAACATAGACACCCACAAAATAATAGAAATAAACAAAGTTAACCTTATCACCATTAGGTTTAAGTTCTTATATTGCAAAACTGTGTTTATATCCAGGAAGAACGACAGAGAATAATTGCATGCTTTATGAAGCTTCTTGTGTTGTGTCTAAAGTACTATTCACGACCAATGTCTTATAATCTTAAAAGAGTTTTTTGGTACGCTTAATTATGTTAAAGAGATAGATTGGTGGCAACAGAAATAATAACAGTGTTACACTTTAGGGACGCGCGGGGCCTGGTGGCGAAATCGGAGAACAAGGTCTCCCTGGAGACATGGTAAGTACCGTTCACCTAAAAGAAATACCTCATTGAAAAGTTGGGCCGCCACGAAGCTCTTCGGAACGTCTCACAGGATTGGTTGAGAAAATGATATACAAACAATGGTAACAATGAACCCTAACCCTAAAACAATAGAGCTTCGTGCCAACAAGATCCAACGAAATTAGAGGTTCTAGAGAGCTTCGTGACAACAGGAAAAGTTGTGATCCGCCATCTTGCTGTGACAAGTAAAGCCTGAAGCATTGGCAAAATGCATTCAATTTAAACTATTTTGGTCGGAGGCTTAGGTGTCAGGTCTGGAGTGAGTATTGCGCTTTATCAGGTATCGGGCAAATTCGACTTCGATTAACAACACTTACAATTTTGCCTTCACTACACAACAGAACACACTCAACAGTTGAGGCATGGGCGCGTTGGTCAGCCAGGCCCAAGATATGTTTTAATTGCGACGATAAGGGTACAACAAAGCGGATAAAAGATACATCAAGTAACGTCCTACATTCGCAAAGCCGGACGCGTAAACCCCCAAAACCCCTTGTTAGGAATAATAGGGACCGTGTACCCCCGACCAAATGCAGCGGCACAACCTTTGGGGTTTTAAGGTTGATCAATAAACAAAAGAATGAAAAAAAAATCATATGACGCTAACTGCACAATAAAAATAAACCTTATGGGAAAGTGCTAGTGGCAAGGCTGACGTAGAATGTCACAAGTTTCTCAACCGTCTCTTTTTACAAACGTACTACCCATATATGAGCCTTAGCGTACTACGCTCGCACCCAATTCTCTGTTCCGTGTCGGCAAAATATTTATTTATGTCAATACCGATTATCACAAATTACATTTGGTAACGCACCGGTACTTTAAACGAAAGTCGTTAACATGACCTGCAGAAGTTCAATGCCATGATTCGCACTTTCTTGGGAAAATACCTCAATCCAATCGTGTTAACAATCATTTCATTCCTTAGTTGTACGGTTAGTTTAGACTTGGATTCAAGTCCGAACTGAAGTCCAATCAGAGTTTCATCAACTTTCCAAATGTCGAAGTTCGCCAGAATATGCTGGGCTGCGCGTCGTAGGTTTTTAATGTCTTCTTGAGCCTGGGAATGTGATCAGTACTATATCAAACTCGAAAGACCGTGTTTGAAGGGAGTTGAAAATACGACGCGTAGCGGAGTATTTTTGATGAACTTCGAGGCGTTTGGTAATGTCGTTAAACACTGACTTGGAAGTTTGATATATCTTCTTAATCGAAACTAAAACTAAGAAGAAAACGGTGATAGAAATAAAATCGTAATAAATCTCTGCTAATTAAGATCCGAGATCTAAACACCGGCACGGTGATAATTTCCTTTGTTTAAACTTGATGAATTATTAATGATTCTGATAGGACACTATCACGTATAATTTGACTATCAGGTCAACTACTCCTACTTAAAGCTCTTGTGTGTTCGTAGACTTGTTTTCTGAGCTGTGTATCGTCCTTTTATCCACTTGAAAGGGCGAACAAGGTTCTGTTGGCGATATAGGAGAACGTGGTGAACATGGCAAAATAGTAAGTACCAAAAACTATAACTGTTTAGTATATGTAGTACTGGTTTCAAAACCATATCAGCTCTTTACAAACATACAAACTACTTAACTCTCTTTCAGGGTTTAAAAGGCGATCGAGGTGAAGATGGTGTTCCTGGAAAAGAGGTAAGGCTTTTTCGCTGGAGTATGAAGTATGGCTTATTGCCAGGTTCAAGAAGACAAATTGTTTATGTTATTTCATTGGAATAACAAAATAATAATTGTAAGAAATTAATAACGTTATCTTGAGAGGCGGGTCCTTTATCCTCGTCGAGTAGGAATTTCGGGTGTTAACTTTTTCGGAGGGAGGAAAACCAGAGAACCTGGAGAAAATCCCCCGAAGCAATGCGAGAACCAAGAACAAACTCTCTTGGGTTGCACCGTCACGCAATTGAAAAATAATTCGAAAACCATTCAGTGAATAAGCTCAAGAAATTATCATGTTATAGGAGATTAATAATTAACACAATTCTCCAAGTTTCAGGTCTGTACGTTTACCCAATCTTCAAATATTTGTCGAAATGTTTTGCACAAATTTACAGAGCCCAGTATGGAGCCGCCATGTTGGTGTACCTCCAAGGAACACCAACATGGCGGCCGTAAAATAGTGCAAACATTTGGAACTTACTCTGGCTATCTAGGCCGCGGATTATCTTAACTGATCAAGCAAACGTTTAAATTAGCACTTTTCCTAATACTTTAACTTCTTAAAAGGCTAAATATCCCGAGATAAGTATATATTTTTCGATAAAAATGTTCATAGCTTTTTGTCACGCACCGCCATAACGCTGAAATTTAAAATGTGCCTGTTTTTAGACGAAGCATGTTCTTGAGCTGAAAGGTTGTTAAACAGACAAAAATTTCCCCCCTTTCAAACCTGATAAAGATAATAACTTTGGTAGGTCTCTAGTTTTGGATTTTAGAAAATTATGACGTCACGTGCAACCCAAGAATAGCACCCAGGCATGAATCGATGCATGGCCAAATTCGTGGTGGGCGAGCTCTGTCACCAATGCGCCATTCCCGCTCCTCTCGCAATGATCAGGATGGTGACGACGATGACGAAATTGAAAGGTTCCCCTTGGTATTCGTTTTATAAGTTGATTTGATCAGGATCAGTTTACCCTCATCCCGTGGAGAAAAAAATTACCAAGGTGTTACACGGGGATTGCGTGGGACGGAAAATGTAACCATTTCCTCTAGTTACAGTCAGGATCCAATTAAATGCACTGAGAAACAACACCAGTTTAAATATCCTATCGATTACCTTACAGGGAAATGCTGGTGTCCCTGGTAAAAACGGCGATGCCGGAGAAATGGTATGTGAAACTCTTTATACATTTAGTGGAGAAGAATGGAGATCTACTATATTTTTTGTTATAAATGAGATTCTAGGCCCTTTCTGGCCAGCGAACGAGTTTATACGTAATCGTGCCTTTGTGGTCCGCTTCGGCGTCACATCAGGAGAGTTTTCTCAAGCCATGGTTGGTATTTTGGCGAGACGTAGTCTTGATAAAATACCCATATGGCGAGAACAAACGAGCCTGAAATGCCTTCGAAGTGTTCCAAGAGGGTACTATTAGGTATTTACCCGGGCAAGTGGGCAGAATATCATAGCTATATCAGGTTGGTGACTTGACATCTCGGGATATCACGACTGTAGGCACGACTTGTGATTGGCTGATTGCGGATGTTGGTAGGGTAAACGATATTATCTTTGTTGGATTGCAAAACAGTGTCAAAAGTGTTCTCACAGAGCCAGGGTTATCTGTGGTAAAATGCAGATCTGTAATCCTTATTGCGACAGCTCTGAAATTGGGATTATTAAATTTCGTCATTTAACGACGAAATTGCTTTTAGACGACGGTAAAAAATGCAGTAATATCTTCACTTTTCAACTGAACTGACAAAATATTTTCCCGCGGGAATCGTTTATATATCTAGGGAGGAGGTGATATGTAACAATGAGGTAATGTGATTGTTGGTTATTTGTCTTTCTTCAGGGTGGCGTTGGTCCTCAGGGTCCTCAAGGAAACATCGGAAGACCAGGAAATATGGTAAAACACAATGTACACACGAAATATATCCTAGTTATATAATGGTTTCAAGTGGCATACGGTGAAATACCACTTGAGAGTAACTTGGTTTTCATGCATAAATCTGACTAGGTGTGGAATATCGCACTAGCCACTTGTATGTTATTCTTATATACAGGCTCCTTTAGCTGAGTGTGTATGCTAAGAAAACACAAGTGAAAAGTGAGATATTCCATGGTATTTCACAAGAGAGCGTTTCATAACTATTTTATACCATGCCATAGAAAATACATTGGCCAACACAATCCATGTGACATACGCGCGGTTGGATTTAGTACCGTTGAAGTACAGTCAAGTGTAAAATGGTTTTTTGTACTCCTGATTGGCATGGCTTGATATAAACAGGAGTAGCAAGAGTATATGCCACGACAAAATTCAAGACACGCATGAGATATTCACGGCATGCCTCGAGAAAACAATATTTGTACGGATCAGCCCTAATTTGCAGTATATAAGTATATTGTAACCTTGTTACGCCCAGTTAGTGAGATAGCCATCAACTCTGTCAGCCATAAACCTAGCTGGTCAGTCTGTCGGTCAGTCACTCAGTCAGGCGGTCAGTCACTCAGTCAGGCGGTCAGTAAGTGAGTCCGTCAGTCTGTTCGTCCGTCAACCAGTCAGTCAGTCAGTCAGTCATCCTTCTTGATTTCGAAGTTTGTTTATATTTGCTCTATATTGCCAACACCAAAAGAAGTAGTAAGTGAACTGAATCGATTGCTTTTCAAGTTTCTGTGGAACGGTGTAGATAAAGTAACTCGTGTGTCTGCAATAAATGATTATGAGAGAGGTGGTTTAAAAATGATAGATGCTGATTGCATGATTACATCTTTGAGGTTAGGATGGCTACAGAGAGTATTTAATGATTCAAGTGCTACATGGAAGAGATAGTTTCTTTATCTGTTAGAACACGTTGGGGGCATCTTCTTTCTCAGCTGTAACTATGATGTCAAAGATCTTAACCTACCCTCTCCATTCTATTACGAACTTCTGCAATGGTGGTCAGAATTTCGGGATACCTTTACTGAAGAAAAAGATTATCAAAACATTATTTGGAACAATAAAGAAATAAGAATAGATAACAAACCGGTCTATTTCAAAAATTATCGCGAAGCAGGAATCACGTACACGCATGATCTTCTTTTTGACCGGAATATAAACGTCGCCTTTACTTATCTCTCGAACAAGATAAACAAAACCAATTTTCTTCAGTGGGCGGGTCTCCGACACTCTATACCCTCACAGCTAAAGTTCGCGAATGTACCACTATCAACCCTATCTCCCTCTTTTACATTTAAAAATAACACTTTCGATATAAGACAGAAAAGATCAAAAGATTACTATTCTCTGCTTATTTCCAGAAAGGCTCAACATCCCAATATCACCGTCAAACTGCAGAGGGATTTTGATTTTACAATCGATCAAATCAATCAAATCTTCGTATTACCACATTCTGTTGCACTTGAATCCTACGTAAAAGCTTTTCAATATAAAGTTATAAACTCTATTCTTTATACAAATATCAAATTATGTAAAATTGGTTACAAAAGCAACGATTTGTGTACGTTTTGTAAAACTGAGTCGGAAACCTCAAATCATTTCTTTTATAACTGTTCTCACACAAGACTATTCTGGACAGATTTTGCATCATACTGGCACCTATTATCAAATCATCAAATCCACCTCTCCCTAAAAGATGTTTTATTTGGGATATTTTCGGAAAAATGCCCTTTACTTGATTTATTAAATTACTTCACAATTATTGGAAAATTGTTCTTGTGGGACTGCAGAAGAAGTCAAACCCTTCCCAAAATTGAGGGGTTTAAAGCCAAAATTAAAATTAAGTATGAAATAGAAAGTAAAATCACAAAACAAGAATATTTTAATAAAAAATGGATAATTAAACCTATACAATAGATACGTATTATTAGTACTATTATTATTTCAAATGTTAGTATTTCTAACGTCATCTTTGTGTGTGTGTAAAGACTTTAGAATACAAGATTGTAATATTGAAATATTGGAATGAAATGTAATTATTAACCTGGTAGTAAACTTATATTTATTAATTAATTAATTTTATTTATTTATTTAATGTATTTTTAGTTTTAAAATGTGTGTAACTCTAGCTTTAATGTGCGTATATTAATGTTTCTTTTTTGTAATTGCAATAAAAATGAAAATTCTAAAAAAAAAAAGAAAAAAAAAGTGAGTCCGTCAGTCTGTTCGTCCGTCAACCAGTCAGTCAGTCAGTCAGTCAGTCAGTCAGTGAGTCAATCAGTCAGTGGGCCAGTCAGTCAGTGAGTCAGTCATGTCATTTCTCTCTTGTTGTTTGTAGGGACCTCCTGGACCTGTAGGATTAATCGGTCAGGATGGAGGACAAGGTCCAAGGGTGAGAAAGGATTTGTACTTGTTGTGCCAATTATTTTGCTTTGGCAAAGCCGCGGACGTTCTAGTAAATGTTTGATGGGCATTTCCCTCGTAAGACGTGTCTGCAGGGAATCATGATAGTTTTATTCATCAAAACAAATACCCAGCTCAAGATAATGAATACAACTACCATGATTCCCTGTAGGCTCGTCTCAAAGAAGGAATTCCCATTGTCTAAAACTAATTCATCATTTGTATGTTACTCCTAGGGTGCCGTAGGACCTGCGGGACAGCTGGGCGAGCGTGGAAGCAAAGGGGAATTGGTAACTTCTATTCTTATGAATCAATAATTGTGTCTTTCCGTTTACCGCTGTCCTCAAAGTCTGCAAGCACTTAGAACGGTTTAACGATTTAACGGTTTATCTCGTTGTTTGAAACGAAGCTTGGTAAGTCACTGTGGGTGTCATGTTCTAAGTAGTTTCATGAAAAGTTGTTACTGTTTTACTCGTTCCAGGGACTCGCAGGTTCTTCTGGCAGGCCAGGCCAATCAGGAGCTAGAGGACAGAAGGTCAGAGTCCACCTAAATTTTAAAACAGGAGTAGGGAGAATATCATTGAAGTTCATAAAGCCCCTGCTGAATTTTAATTTTAATCTACAGAGCAATAAGATAAAGTTGCTAAAACGAATGCTTATTTAATTCGTCCACGTTTGTAAAGACTGACCAAGAGCAGCTTTACAGAGATGTCATGAAGCCAAGAGTCAGACAGGTCCTCGATGTGGGAGGATTCTCACTCAACGAAACACACGCACTTTTCAAACCGTCATCTTTCTTTATGGCACTACCAACAATGCCTTACGGCTAGGCTTACACAAGCAACCCAGTTACAATCTTTACACCAAGACAACAAGAACCCACTCCACACCTCAAGCCAAGTCACACTTAGTTTTACATATATCTTTACTAGAAAAATTTTGTTAGCTTGATTGATTAATTGCTACAGTCATGTAATACTGCTCTCATGTACTACTTTAGGGAGCAAGAGGTGAAAATGGAAAGCAAGGGGAAACAGGTGACCAAGGAAACAGGGTAACCTCTTATTCATTATTGTGCTTGAATAAGTTCTTCAAATGAACTTGATTAAGATATTTATTCAGGAAGCACTCGTTGGAGGTTGTAGTTTCTAGTGGGTCGTGTAAAATAAAGGTGCTAAGACAAAAAAGTACTAAACAGCTGGGTGCAAGGCCCAAATCAATCGTCGAACTTCATATGAAACGACCTAAATTGCAATGCCGATCCAAACAGGTAAAGCTCGACCGTTGGGTCAAACGTTTAACTTAATTCGAACTTAGATCAACCACCACGTTCTATCCTTCTGAAGCAGACGGATAGAACGTGTTCAGACTAACTCAGTTGAGTCAAACGTTGAACTTATCAGGAACTTAATTCGTTCCGTTTAGTTCGTTTCATGTAAAGTTCGACGTTTGGCTCAACCCTACATAGAAATCTTGACTAAATAACAAAGCTAAATGGTAAATTACAGTAAAAGAATTAAGCATATGTCACACAAGTGAATAGTCCTTTTCGCGCGCGCTGATTGGCTAGCTCGGAGGTGATTGGCCAAGTACTATTCACCTCCGAGCAGCCGAAGAAAAACAAAATGGCTTTTGTCAGTATATTGTCACAAATAAAGTTACTCTTTGTGTGGTATATACTAAAACAATTATTCACCTCAGTGTCGGTGAAAGTGGTGGATAATTGTTAAATAATACCTTCAGTTGTATATGTAAGTAGTCAGTACTCGAAAGCGTCAAAAAAGTTTCTTTTCCAAGAATTTTTCCAGTTACTAAAATCTTGGCCATCTTATCAGCAACTGCACTTCCCTTAATGACGTGAAATATTTCACCACTCTCCTCGCAAAAACAAACCGGCCCTTTGCTACCGTTCCTCAACAGTTGATTGTGCGATTTTGAGTCAAGTTATGTTCATATGGTGCTGTTCTGATTTCAGGGACAACCAGGTGATAATGGTTTTGCGGGATTGCACGGAACTCAAGGAAAGACGGTACGACCAGATATCCAACATTTTGGTGTAGATATTCATATCAGTGATCGTGTATTTCTCTTATTTGACTCGGGAGAGACCTGGAATGAGTTAACACAAACTGATGCTATAATGCAGGGGGTGTCCAGGGCGTGTGAGTAGAGCAGTTGTTGGTAGAGCACTGCACCAGTGTCGCAAAGGTCACGGGTTCAAATTCCATTCAAGCCTGAATTATTTTCAGGCTTTAATTTAACAGCTGCTTTACAGTTATATACACTACTTAAAAGTTGAGTATATAATTGCGATAATTATTGATGTCTTCATATCTTTCT
>JAHPZR010012413.1:0-5000 GCA_019787425.1 Platygyra sinensis | reverse complement strand
TCGGTGCGCATCGGCCGGCATTGCTCGCTCACTCTTTCCCCCTGTTCGAGATTCTTTTGATCTTTTTCAACCCCACGACCTGCTGGCTACCAATGTTCAGGGAACTAAAGCCCATTCCCTTTCCCAGTCAAAACAGCAAAAACAAAAGGCATTGCTAATTTTAAAAATATGATTTATTCAAAGTTCTGTTGCGCTGTTTACTATCTACAGATGTACAATTATTCACATAAAATACGAGCGTACTTTTAATTATATTTTCCTACCCTAACAAACCAGTTGTAACACACATAGTTTAGCAAGAACGTTTTCACTTGAACCTTAAAGGAATATTGTTTTAAAAATATCTATTTGATAGGCGCAAAATCACCCACCCAACAAGAACATTCAGCCTGTATTACTTTTGCTCTTAAAATAAGATTCTAATAAATGATCTTGATGGTGGCCACAAAAGCTACATAAAAGTAAAACCTGCTTAGCTGTTATAGCAAAAATTCAAATTTGAATTACAGTTAAGCTGTCCAAAAATAAATCACTTGATAATACAGAATAATAAATGATTTCTACTATTTGTTCTCACTTTTTGTTCCAAACAGCAACTCAGATACTAAACCACTAATTTGTAAGAGTATTTCAGTATCATGCTACACAATGTGGGTCTTTTATTTGATGTTGAGTCAGCATTTACTTTTTTATAACTTTGATGGCCTTGTGTACACTTTCCTTACCAAACTACTTGGAAAATTCTTATATGGTCGCTGTAATTGTTAGCAAAAGTAGGCCTGTTGGAAACAAATACAATTTTATAATGCGATATGAAGCAATACTTTGAAATCCCAACACTTGGTGACTATTATCACATTTCATAAAACTGCATAAATTTAAAGCTTGTTTACAGAAAATGTGGTTTGTAAACATGTTTTAGTACTAGTGTGAACACAGCATAAATAACAGGCTTTTTACAGTGTTCAAGGGCCCCAGTCAGCCACACCTTTGTTTTTGTTTACATGCAAAAGTTTGGCTATTATATTTTATTCAGAGGACCTCCCAACAAAGGAAACTACTGTAGAACTACAACAGATAATTGACTCGTGTAACGCTACAACTCATAGAAAATAAACAATTGAAATAAGATTAAGTGGCTTTTTGTCCGTTTCTTTTCCCAAATTTTACATTTGGCTTTGATGGCTTTCATCTAAAAAGTGAAAAAAAAAAACCCAATGTGATTTTGGAACTGGCGCTGGAAAGAAACATTTTGTCGTGAACAATAAACACAATAGAGCATTAATGTCTCGGAACTATCGGTATAATGGTTTCCCCTTAGAAATTTGATGTTCTTAAAACTATTATGTTTACCCTTGAAGCTTCGCTGATCGGGCAAATATTTGTTTTTCTGCGGTGCGACTACCAGCCGATAGTTCCTCGACAGAATCACTCTGCTGTTTAAACAGAACATCTGACGACATAGATATGGTAATAATAATAATAAACACGGACGTTAGATCGCAACATTCGTCCTCATTTTTTTAAATAGATTCTTTCATAACCTTTATCTTCAAATGTATTTTTTTTATTTCAGGGTGATCCAGGATCTAAAGGAATTTCTGGCGAGCCGGGACAAAGTGCACTGAAGGTAAAACGAGGCGTTTTATCGTTTGATATTGAACGAGTTAAAAACGGACTTGTGGTATGGTAAAGAGACTTATTGCTTGTTATGGAAAGAGTATAAAAAGTCATTTCTCACACACTGAATGCATTTTGTCTGCCACACAACAATGCAACAGCACTTTATTGACAAGTGTATGGAAAACATAGCCTGACTTATTTAGGCCCTGTCATTTGATCCAAACTCGATAGATCTATTCGATCGTCTAAATCATTAGACATTTTTAAAAAGCGCATCAAATTGGTTAATCTCACAAGTCTGTTGGACACTACCTGTAATTAAATGTGAGCTGTAATTGACTTGGGACTTATCAGAAAAGCTAACTTTGAACTCGTCTCCTTCCTCATCTCTCTCTCTCCTCTCACCAACACGGCAACGGAGGAGGGAGGAAGGAAACAAGAGAGAGAGAGAGAGACGAGTCACCGATTGGGGGGGTGTAATCAAGTCATCAGTCCCCCATAAAAAACCCGTAATTTACAGGTAAGTTGTCCCAAACAGACTTGCTGAGATTAACCAAATTTGGTTGATGCGCTTTTAAAAATACGTCCTAATAGATTTTAGACGGATGGCGATATAGATCTATATCGAGTTTGGATCGAACATGACAGGGCCTAAATAAGTCAAGGCGGCTATGTTTTATCACCATACACTTGTCCATACAGTTGCTAGGTTGCAGTTGTTGTGGTGAGCAAGACAAAAATGCATCCATGTGTGTGAGAAAAATGACTTTTTAGATTCAATATACGCTATGCCATAACGTAAGCAATAAGTCTCTTTAACAACGATACCGACAGTCCGTTTTTAAACAAAAACTCGTTATCCAATATCAAACGCATAAAACGCGTCGTTTTAAAAAAACTCTTCATGCCACTTTGTCCCGGCTCAAAAAGCCCGAAATTCCTTTAGATCCGTGGAAAATCGACCCTGAAGAATAAAAAAAATACATTTAGAAGATAAAGGTTATGAAAGAATCTATTTAACAAAACTGACGGACGAATGTTGCGATCTAACGGCCGTGTTTATTATTAGTATAACCATCATCTATGTCGTCAGATGTTCTGTTTATACACCGCAGATGTGATTCTGTCGAGGACTAAATCGGCTGGTAGTCGCATCCGCCCGCAGAAAAACAAATAGTTTGCCCGATCAGCGAAAGCTTCAATGGGTACACCATAATACGTTTTAAGAACATCAGAATTTCTAAGGGGAAACCATTATACCGATAGTTCCGAGACATTAATGCTCTATTGTGGTTTATTGTTCACGACAAAATGTTTCTTTCCAGCGCCAGTTCCAAATCACATTGGGTTTTTTTTTTTCACTTTTTAGATGAAAGCCATCAAAGCCAAATGTAAATTTGGGAAAAGAAACGGACAAAAAGCCACTTATCTTATTTCAAATTGTTTATTTTCTATGAGTTGTAGCGTTACACGAGTCAATTATCTGTTGTAGTTCTACAGTAGTTTCCTTTGTTTGGGAGGTCCTCTGAATAAATATAATAGCCAAACTTTTGCATGTAAAACCAAAAAACAAAGGTGTGGCTGACTGGGGGCCCCTTGAACACTGTACAAAAGCCTGTTATTTATGCTGTGTTCACACTAGTACTAAAACATGTTTACAAACCACATTTTCTGTAAACAAGCTTTAAATTTATGCAGTTTTATGAAATGTGATAATAGTCACCAAGTGTTTGGGATTTCAAAGTATTGCTTCATATCGCATTATAAATTGTATTTGTTTCCAACAGGCCTACTTTTGCTAACATTACAGCGACCATATAAGAATTTTCCAAGTAGTTTGGTAAGGAAAGTGTACACAAGGCCATCAAAGTTATAAAAAAGTAAATGCTGACTCAACATCAAATAAAAGACCCCACATTGTGTAGCATGATACTGAAATACTCTTACAAATTAGTGGTTTAGTATCTGAGTTGCTGTTTGGAACAAACAAGTGAGAACAAATAGTAGAAATCATTATTATTCTGTATTATCAAGTGATTTATTTTTGGACAGCTTAACTGTAATTCAAATTTGAATTTTTGCTATAACAGCTAAGCAGGTTTTACTTTTATGTAGCTTTTGTGGCCACCATCAAGATCATTTATTAGAATCTTATTTTAAGAGCAAAAGTAATACAGGCTGAATGTTTCTTGTTGGGTGGGTGATTTTGCGCCTATCAAATAGATATTTTTAAAACAATATTCCTTTAGAGTTCAAGTGAAAACGTTCTTGCTAAACTATGTGTGTTACAACTGGTTTGTTAGGGTAGGAAAATATAATTAAAAGTACGCTCGTATTTTATGTGAATAATTGTACATCTGTAGATAGTAAACAGCGCAACAGAACTTTGAATAAATCATATTTTTAACATTAGCAATGCCTTTTGTTTTTGCTGTTTTGACTGGCAAAGGGAATGGGCTTTAGTTCCCTGAACATTGGTAGCCAGCAGGTCGTGGGGTTGAAAAAGATCAAAAGAATCTCGAACAGGGGCAAAGAGTGAGCGAGCAATGCCGGCCGATGCGCACCGAAAACACCCGAAATACACTCCCAGGAAATGCAAGAAAACGCGAGGAAAACGTTGGAATTCGCACAATTTTCAATCCATTAACTGAACGGTGAACGTCAGGAAACAAGGCGTTTACTTGAATTCACCGGAACTCAGTGTCCCAGAAAATACAGGAGAACTCCTGGGAACGCTGGAAGACACGATGTTTTCCAAAAGTTCATCGAACGGTGAACTCTGGAAAAGCAAGCGTTTTCTTGCATTCACGCGCGTTTGCTGTCAGAGAAAATGCAAGAAAAACTTCTGTGAACGCAGGAACACACAATAATTTCCGTGCGTTTACCGAACGGTGAACGCTGGAAAATATGCCGTTTTCTCGAATTCCCTTGAATTCACCTTTCTCGGAAAATACAAGAAAACAGGAGAAAACTTCTGTGAACGCGGGAATACACCATGCTTTCCTTACGTTAACCGAGCGGTGAATTCTGCTAAAACAGTGTGTTTTCCGAAATTTAACGGCATTTGCCGTTCTGGAAAACAAGGGAAAATGCCGGGTTTTCAACTGTAAACGGCGGTGAACGTGAAGTTTTACACCGGGAAAACATCTATGAACACAGGCAAACAAGACATTCGCCAAGTGTTAACAGACCGGTAAATTCCAGAAAACATGCGTTTTCTGGCGTTCACCGTAATGGGAAAATACCGGATAATGGAACGAATACACGAATTCACCGACAGCAAAACAATTGGAAAACCTTGGATTTTCCGATCGGTGAACACCAGTAAATGTAAGCAAATGCCACGTTTTGCGTAAATTCACCGCGCGTTTTCTACA
>JAHPZR010012412.1:17500-20309 GCA_019787425.1 Platygyra sinensis | reverse complement strand
AAACCTCTTCATTTAATTGTTTAATTTTAAGGGTATGAAAAATTTGGTGTCTGAACATAAACATGCTAATTAATATTCAGTAGTAAATAGGGGTTGCTTTGGTATCCTGTTGATCGTGTCGTCAACCGTTACCATCCACCTTAGCTTGACTAAGGATAAAGCTGGCAGTCAAACATTAATTGTTTTTTTTAAAAACTTTTCAAACTATCCCTGACATGATACTTTGAATATGTCCTATTATGACGCTGATGATGCTGATGATGATGATGTATGTGATGTGGCCTATGACGGATTGTATGTCTTTGGGACAAACGTTTATTAAGGAACCTGTTCTTGGCATGCCAATGCTTTTTCTTGGAACTTGAAACTTCCTCGTCTACAGCGTGAACTGTCTCGGAAAGTTCATGAATTGTTTTCATTAGTTTATTGATCTTTTCCTGAAGCACCCATGACTTCTTCACTGATGGTACCGAGTGTTTTTTAGAATAGGCGTTGTCTGACTTCATTAACTTCAACATAGCTTTAATGGCAACCTCGACACTTTTCCTAGCCAGTGGATCCTTCACTTTGTTGAAAACCGCTCCAAGTACTCTAGAAGCTTCGAGGTAGCTTGCACTATCAGTTTCACCAGTCCTTGTTGAATCTTTTGGATTAGCTTCCATTGCTGTACTGGTCACAGGTAGTTTTGCTGATGTTGAATCAGCCACATCCATACCTGCATTGTTGACTTCCTTTCCCAGATTTTTGTTAAGAACTCGATCACTACCTTTAACATTTCCAGGTATTTCTTGGTTTAACAGGGATGAAATAGAAAACGTAGGTAACGCTGACACTGTAGCTTTGTCGGCATGTACGTCGAACATTCCTTCGGAAAAAGAGGTTGTTTTTGGTATATCTAAGGTCGGATGATAGTCCGAAATACTCGGAATAGTTCCACTCTTTCCTAGTACACCTACTGGGTCTATTTTCACACGATGAAACTCAGAGGTAGAGCCCGTGTCAACGAGCTTCAAAACGTCGTTTTTTATTGTCTTAGTTGTTTTTTGGGAAATTTCTAGCGGGCTATTTCCGGGATCGGCGTTGACCCCCTCAATTTTGACTCTGTTGTTTTCCTTGGTTGAGATCGTCTTGGGATTGGCACTGCCGTTTTCAATACCATTTATTATGTTCTCAATGTTCTTTGTGTCGATATCGAGTGAAGAACTGCCTTCTTTATCAGTTTTTTTGAGAGAGTTGACGAGCGATACCTGAGCCCCTTTCGTGTCAGAAAACGTCAACGGAAAGGAAAGATTAGTGTCAAAAGGTTCAGATATTTTGTCCCCCTTTTCACCGTATTTTCCAGCATGGCTTTTGTTGTTTGAAGAGGAATGGCTATGTTCGTTCAAAGTGCTTTCAATTTTTCCTATGGTAGATGAGTCCAATTTAAGTGCGTTTCGTTGAGTGTTGTTGATTTTGTCCATTTCATATATGTCTTTTAACTTGTCAACCAATAACGTTAGCAGTAGCTTTGTAACAACGTCCGATTTATCATTCTTCTTTTTTCGCTTACTCTTAGTGTGATGCCTTGATCGAAGAAAGGATAAATCTTTCAGGTTGTCGAGATCATTGATTGGCAGATCATTGAAATCCATATTTTCATTTGGTGGGAGGGGTAGGCCCATACCTTGCTTTCCTGACTGCGACTGTGCCAACTTTTCTTCACGTAAGGGATTATTAAATGCACTTAATCCAGAATTTCCAAACATTTGTGATGACATTGTGTTCTCTTCCATTGGACTGTTGACACTGCTTAAGCCACCCAGGGATGCCAAACTTTTGAGATTGCCAAACATCAGGTCTGATAGAATATCCTTTGTTAGTCCGTTCGGTCCTGTTAATGGGTTTCTTGCAATATTTTTGACATAATTAGGAACAGCTTCCAATGGTCTCCCTAGGCCAATCTGGGCTGTTTCTCTGCTGATTTGTGGGACATAGCTGGAAAGCGGTATCTGTGGTCCTTTGGTTGTCTCCTGGGGCAATCCACGAAGCTGTTGGCTAAGCCTGTTCAACTGGTCAATTTGATTCTCAACCTGTTGAGCAGTTACCTCAGTACTTGATCCTGGAAGCCCATTATAGGCGAGCACTGATGGATTATTGTCTGATACTATGCCTGATAAAGGCATCTGCCGGATCCTCGGAGGAAGAATAAATTGTCGTGCAACCCCTGTTGTAGAATTACCATTTTGATCTAGGATAACGACATAATAAGTAGTTACTGGAAAAATGTGTGATAGATTAAATGTTCCATGTTACATTTCTAAATCTTCGAGCTCGATTTTAAAATGTAGTTTTCTTTAAACCAATAAGTTTTAGAAACTTTGTGCGATGTTGACCTTTAAAGTGGTACTATTACGAAAATCGCATGATTCCTATTGAAGGCATTTTAAAACATAAACAAGTAGTCTGTATGAGAAGAAAAATGCCGTTTACTTTTTTCAAATATCTCTTTTCGTTCCAGAGATATTGAAGTTTTTAAAATATGCAAATTAGCCAAGTGACGACGTCATATACATAACCAAATTTTCATCAAATATGATGAAAAACGATATCTCGGCCAATTTGTAACAGAAATGTTTGATTCTTTGCAGTAAGGTTCTACTAAAGGTGCGACGCAATATGAGCTTAAAAGTTTTGTTACCATGGCAACATACTGGGTTCCAGACCTCCCCAATATTAAAGGCATTTCTGGCCTCCTTCAGCGTTCTGTTTTCATATTTGCAAATGGTGCCTTATGTGTATGATCCAGCAGGCATATAAATATGTTAGCTCC
>JAHPZR010012412.1:0-12500 GCA_019787425.1 Platygyra sinensis | reverse complement strand
TAGCAACTAGTTATTGCAGGGCGTTTCTGGCAGTCTTTTAGCATCTTTTAGCAACATGGAGTCAGATCCATTTACAACCGACAAGCAGACAGAAATAACTGTGCAACATTTCTAAAAATTGTTTTAATACGATGGCCAGCAAGAATATGTAGTGCTTATTTGTTACAGTATCAGTGTGGAAATATTGTTAATAGTGTCTCATATCTGTTGGGAAAAACAAATTTATCATTAGCCAGGTTAGCCTTTAGACATCGAAAGTGGGGGACATGACTGTCAATGTACAGGAAGCTGCCGCTGACGGACACCCTGTTCTCTAAGAATTTCCTTTTTTTTTGTTCAGCATATACTAGACAAAAAGGCCAAATTTATACATCCTGTAAATTGCAGATCACTCAATTATAAACAAAATGGTAATAGCCAGCAAGCTACTTTGGACACTTTCAGGGTGCTTGGAATCATATTTCGACGCACTTTATTTAGATTCTCATGATCATGCTCATAGCCCTCACTATAGATAACAGTTGCACAAATTTCAACACACTGGGAATTTTTGTTTCAGGACTTTATTGCTTGGTCTCTTGTTTTTTAAGGCAAAAGCTCTGCACAGTAATTTTCACATATTCGAAGAACTTGTTTTCTTTGATTAGTGGATTACGGATTCTGGTTTTCGGTTTCGTTCCGGTTCCGAATTCCAGATTTTAGGGTTGCCCGACAACAGGCAGGCGTCCCCACCCAAACAACGAAGCGAATTAACATGAACCGCCAAACGAACGCAAAGCAAACAAAAGCCCGAATACAACCCAAACCAAACAGACGGCTGAGACTGCACAAAACAGCTATGCTATAAAAGGGAAAAACTAAACGTCTGATCGCAGATTTACAGAGTAAAATATCAAAACACTGTATGTACTCTACTGTACACACGGTGCCTTGCATAAGGTCGGCGCGCGGGAAATTTGAATTGACCAATCAGGATTCAGCAGGCGGGAAAAAATTTACTGTCCTGACGTCAATGTAAGTTTACAGGAAAGGCATTGAAGCCAGCCAACTTTTGTCGCTGGAGACGGCACCAAATATTCACGAAAAGGGAATTTACAATTGTCAAAACCCTATCAGTTCTTAAAATGTGAAAAATATGAAGAAGTTTGTGTCTCCAAGCTTCTAATTTGGCGCCAAATCTGAGTCGCCGGCGTCCGGCATGGCAACTCGATCGTAGTTCGTCGAGTGTCGCCAGGTAGGGTAATAGTTGTCTTATTTTGAACAAAATATCCTGTTTCTCGTCAAACTAAGCCCGGAATTCTCGAGTTAAGTATTAGAAGAAACCAAAGCAACTTTAGCATTGTCTCTATTTTGTTACCTGCGAAGAAAAAGGCTATTATCGTGCCGTTTCGGTAGGACAGCTAAGTTTTGACTGCCGCTCGTACTGCGGGCTCAGCCGCCGTATGCAAGGTGATCATGTCTGGCCTCGAGGTCATGATATCCAACGCAATTTCACAATTTTATCGTTGTGCTAACGATTGAATACCAAAGAAGCAAAATCAAGGTTCTACATACCACCCAAGATATCAACGTTTCCATCAAATCAACTTTATTTGAAAAAATTCCAGCTCTTCGTACACTCGCTGAAGCGATCGATTCTGCAACCTCGTGTTGAAACTGGTTTTTCGTGACGCATCGGAACCAGAAATCGTCTTTGTAGATATTCAAAATCATCGAGAGTTTCCGTTTGGACTTTAACACGAAAAAGTATCCTTTAGATGGACTGCCAGCTTACTTGCAGAAGAGCAAAATCCATAGCTTCTGGTTGTTCACTTTGCTAAACGTCGTGATAAGGCAGGATAAATTGCGGGCTCAACTGGAACCGGTTTCGGTTAATGGCGGGCGAAAAATTCGTAACTTTATAGCAGCTTTTTTCTACCTGAACTGTCATTATATTCAATTTCCTTTACATCGAAGACTGTTTTAATACTAAATTGACTATTCTGTGCGAAAACATGCGGGAAAAAAAATTATGTCAATTTTCATCGAACTGGCACTTTAAGTGGCATACTACTCGACGTTTTAATTACAATTACTTCGGTTAATTCTTAAAGAAAATAAAAAGTTGTTCATTTTTACTTCACTTTATGAATGGCATTCGAAAGAGCAGGATAAAACGACTGCTCACATGGATATTAACGTCAGTGAATGGCAGCGTAAAGGTATACGTACGTGTGGCTGAGTTCGTGTCCTTGTCACATTTCAATGTAACAAAACAATTTACTTAGCTTATTAGTAACCTCCCACCTTTATCACCAGTTCGGTTTGAATTGTTTAGCACCGTAACAAAAATGTTTAGCCTTTGAGGCCCATCAGGTGCAGCAGGCATAGAACACCATGTTATAAAAAGTTCTCTAACCTCTACAAGTTTGAGACTATAGGAACAATTAAGGCGCTCTTGCTGATAATGTTTTCAAAGTAGTTTAACTGCGGATGCCCAATTTTGTTCATCATGGATTACTCATTAAACATAAAAAAAATTAAATATAATATAGTGGCGATGATCTGGGGAATTTGGTCCTCATACGATAGATGTCTCCCTTTACACCTTTTTCTGGCTTCATTACTCAAGTCGTAAGGAAACTAACACACACTACAGTGTAGCATTCGAACAGTATCGAAGAGTCGATATATATTGCTTACGAAAAAATTTGTTTTAAAAAATGTTTGTTTGTAGGAATCCGTACTCTTAGCTGCACCTGGCTAGTCCACAGACTTGACACTTAACTGAAAGAAGCAAACATTTTCAAGGCGTTTTTAATTCATCTTTACTTCTGTATTTTATATTAAAAATGTTAATTAAGTTCTAGATCTGCCTTTGTGGCTCTTGGAGTCTGTTAGAGACCTGAATCAAGTCATGCTTTAATTCAAGACATTAAAATAGGAAACAGAGCAAAATTGACATATCACCAGCAAATCCCTCGTTTGGTCCAACTCACTGAATTTTCAGATACAAGCGCACGGTCTTCTTTTAATCTTCTACTTCTAATTTTGACGTTGAATGAGATCTTTTTCCAAATTCTGAATCGTCAGGAATTGACGGTATAATGTCTTGCTTAATTCCGTGATTTGGGTCAGGAACAGCTTGATGGGTTTTGTTTGCCTGTTTGGTTGATATGGAGAAAGTCGTCTTGGCCTTCTGGTCAAATGATTTGTGTTTTGTTCGCGCTTTCTGCTTGTGGGAAATGGTTTCTCCTCTCCTGGAGAAAAATGAGCCTCCTCCCCACATTCGTCCCCTCATTCGACCCATTCCATTCATCATCATACCCATGCCATTCATCATACCATGCATTCCGTTCATACTTCCCATTCCATTCATACTTCTCATTCCACTCATTGGCTTAAGTCCATTTTCGCTTTCCATAAGGTTGATGACTCCATTGTTGTTAGATCCACCGAATGATAATCCAGGTATGTTAGTCATTCCACCACCAAAATCAGAGTAGCCCTTATTCTCCCTTCCTCCTCCGTCTCCACCACCTCCTCCGTCTCCGCCTCCTCCTCCTCCTCCCATAATCTGGGAGAGTCCACCAAACATTAATCGCTCAAACATCCCAGGTCTCGTCGTTTGTCCATCGTTGCTTCCCTTCGAATTCTGGTTCATGGGTATTTCTATAGGTTTAATTTCATTCCCAACCATGTCATTCTGCATGTCATTTGGCTTATTGCTCTCCATATCATCTTGCATGTTGTTTTGCATATCCGGTTGCATCTCATCCTGCATGTCGTTCATGGATGATGAAGGGTTGATTATGCCATTTGATGATTGCTGTACTATTTGCGTTTGGAGTGGAGTAATCCTCCGACCGTTTACTCTGATATCATTGGTTAGCTGATTCATGATGGACATTAGCTTCTGTTGTGATAAGCCTCCTGCTCCGTCAACATAAGAAGCTACGTCTTGATTATTGTTACTCCAGGGAATTCTACCTAGACTGTCGTCTAGCTTATTCTTTATCAGAGAACTGCTCGCCTCGTTGTATGCCAGTTGCTTACGAGATGGAGTTTTCTCGTCGAGAGGTTCCTCCTTTATTCCCAAGATTCTGTGTTTGCCTCCGGACACACCTTTTCCACGTGATTTCGGGTTGATTCTCTTTCTTTGGGTATGACGAGTAGTTTCTAAAAGTGAGAACGTTGGTTTGTTGGTAAGCTGGTGTGACTGAAGTAAGAAATGAATAGATTAAAATATCTCAGATCCACTGGAAAATGTATGCAATCGAATAATTGCGACTTGGCTGGGCCCGTATGCATGTATATATGCAAATGTTTGTTTATTTTTCGGAAACACCTGTGACTAGCGTGGTTTTTCCTTAAAGGGCCCTAGTCAACCTCCGCCATTTTCGATGCCATCGAAATTATTGAAATAGCATGGTGAAGCGAATTCTTATTGCTTTACTGTGAGCTGTGTTCCTGAAGGTATGTCTAATTATCTTGAGTAGTATTACAGTGATTTTTCTTCGTTTCGACAGGCTCCGAATAAAATATAATAGCCAAATTCTAGTATGTAAACAAAGGTGTGGCTGACTAGGCCTCCAATAGCTACTTCGGAGCAGGAAAAAAGTTTTTGTCGGCCATGATCATGAAAACTGTTAGATATTTCATTTACGCTCCACGAGGTGAAAGAAAACGTCACTCAAGTAAATTTGATCTTGATTTCAAGTAAACTCTCTCGCCATGTGATTTCACTCTGAAGTCAATAAACATTTTACTGTTTTTGAGCGCGCCCACGTTTGCCAAACTGATTATTTTACAAAGAGCTTTGTTAGAGCCAAACAGATTTTGTTAGCCTAGTGCGTACGGGCCGTTTGTTTCCATGTTTTAGTCCGTTATTCTGAAGATGCTCAGTAAACTACTAATTCTACTTCGCCTAAGGCTCAGTGAAACCCCGAGACTCCCTCTCGACACTGCAAGTATTAACCATTGTTATATGATCTTAGTTTGCTGGAGTTTGAGTTTATTTGAATCTAATGCGCGCTCCTATTGGTTGATTATTGTCATGTAGCAATTGTTTAATCTAAAATTGGCCCGCTCTCTCACTAGCTAGAAATTACTTTGACTCGCCTCTTGCTTTATTACTACTAAAATTCAGCTGCATGACAAAACTCTTAAAATGACCATGTAAAAACAAAAATTCGCTTCTCTTTTTCCTTCAGACCACACTGGCAAAATCTTAAGCTTTAGAATTTCACGGTTCGCCAATGTTCTCGTCCAAAACTGGCCGATTGGACTTCAGTGGGTTGGAGCGAGGATAAGATGACGTCAAAGACTCACTAGCTTAAAATTGCAGCGTGTAAACTCAGCTTATTGTACCACAGGCAGACCACTCTATGTGTTCGTGGTTTAATATAGAGAATCTGTGAAGGTTATGAATAAAGCTCTGAAAATTGCACATCTAAATCACATCTCGGTCTGAATATTCCAATAAAGTTAAATGAAACCTTAATCAACTCATGTATGGTGTTTTTTCGCCTTCCTGGGCCGTCTATAGCGAAATTACTTCTGGCCGGTTACGGTTACATGTAAAGACAAGAGAGGGAGACAAGGCTTGCAACTTAGCGGCCGTCAGCCGCGACCTCCTCCACTTTAAACTGGAATTAACGCAAAAATACTGAAAATCTCACCTACTAAAATTCAGCAAGATATCAAGAGATTTTTTTCTTTGTGATTATTTCGAAAAGGAAACGAACATTATTCACAGACAGATCATACGGTTGAAGTAATATTAACCTGCTGTTTGAGACAAAGAGAGTATTATCGCCAGAGCGACAGTGAAGGTACTTGCATTCATCACAGTACAAAGGAAGACACTCTGGAAGACAAAGAGAAAAGGAAGTAAAAGTTGAACACCATCAAAGTAAGATATCTTTTCATAAAGACATAGTGTATTACTAAAGTATCAGTCTAAAAGGAATCAGTGTATTTCCGTCAGATATTGTCGTCTTTTCCTTGAACAGATAATTTTGTAAGCTTAAATTCGATTCTCTACAACGCCCAGGACTGAAATTATTCATTATCTTTTGAATTGTAGGCCAAAATTCTCGCTAGCCGGCCGTCTAAGATTACTCAATAATAATTTGATTTCCAGTTTCAAGCCGCGTTCTTCAGAAACCCCGCGAAGGAATCTACAATGGAAATGTCAAACAAGACAATAGGAAACAATAGAACTAGTCGGTTAAATTAAGAATAAAATGTATTGCATCAATTTCAGGACTTTTAGTAGAACACTTTCAAGGGAACAAAGAAACGCTTTTCTCACCTTACAAAATGGTCTTCCTATCAAAGATTATTTTACCATGGCTAAGAACAATAAAATAAATAAACAGTGGACAAGTCATCCTTGTTCCTGAGACGTACCTGCAGATCGAGTTATTTTCACATTTAACGAGTTGTTCTGTGTTGTTCTTAATCACATCGGAATTTGGTTGAAACTTATTAAGTTAAATTATTTTTCCCGTCGTGTTCTTCACTTTTCCGACTACATCAGGCCATTTATAATTTATCACCGAGAAAAAGTCAAGTGGTTAGTTGCCTAATTTCAGCTATCTGAAGAACTTTTCGCTGGTGCGTGGTTCTCTCTGACACGACCTCTATGCAAGAAAAATCAAGGTTAAAACTAACCTATTAGATGTGGGTAGAATTTCACGTGCTATTCCCGGTCTTTCCCCTCTCCTAGTTCTAGAGGTGTCCTTATGGGGCTGTGTTTGAATTATTTAACTTTTGTAATATGTTTTCTCTCAAAGATCCTTTTTTGGGTGCTTGTAACGCTTCTTTCAAGCGATGTGAAACAAAGATATCAAAATATGTTTTTCCTACCACAAAATATGATTAGTGAAATGAATATTTTTAAACATCTGAAGGAGTTGTCAATGGTTCTTTGTTCGTAAGTTTGTATCGAGAATATAATCAGGAGAATCACTTGACTACAGATGCCAATGGAAATATTAGCCTAGTCTGTTCAAGAAACGGATAGTCGTCACTACCTCACAGATTTTGACGAAAGCGACGAAACAGAGTATCTGGCAGAAATTCAAGAAAACTGTAAAAAACGAGTAAAATTCTACAGCGTTTCAGGTACTTATGTAAACTTCCTTAGTTTCTGTATAAAGTAAACTACCTCTCAAAAAAATTGAAACATGTTTGTAAAATCGTTAAATCAGAAACGCTACGGAATTTTACTGATTCAGTTCAAAGGCGACTGTAACTGAGTTCAAGCAGCGCCATATAGTGCGACGGCCTCAAACTCAGAGACAGTAGGACTGATAGCCAATGTTTTAAATTTGCAGCGGAAATGCTTCAATGAATTTACACCGGCAAATATCTCAAGCCGGTAAATTAGAGCAATCGGCAGCATAGGATAGCCTATAGAAATTCTATCTCCTCCAGCTGGTCTTTAAACGTACTTTGTAAACGCAAAATGACAGGAATCCCGTCGACGCATTCCCGTTCAGTTCATATTTCTTGGCACGACTAAACAAACCTATTGGCAAAACTGGCACAACAGCTCTTCCAGCGAAAAGACTGACTGCCACGACCGAAAACCTTTGCTCAATACATGTAAGTCTCCGCTATTTTTGGCTGTTTTAAATAAGATTGTGTAGCTAACAACTAAGCTATAAGGGAAGTGGTCAAAACTACTATACTCGAACAGGACCCACCAAACCACAAAAACGTTGGTGGTGTCTGCCTGCACCCCCCTTGCTTAACGTCAAAAGATGGTGTCTTTATTGCATAACCACCCCTCTATCCAGCAGTAAAAAATTACAGTGAGATTCAAACCTCACTTTTCTTGTTTGTCTAGTAATGCCGACTCTTGCTAGCTGAATATTCCTGTGTCAACTCAAATTTAAAAGCCAATAAAATGTTGTTGGTAATGTTTGAAGATAGGTGGTGTCTTTGAGAGCCCCCCTCCTCCCCCAAAGGTGGGTCCTGTTTGAGTATAGTTGTTTTGACTAGTTCCCTAAGTAGCTCAGGCCGTGATAGAAATAGCCAAAAAGGGCAACCGCCCGGCCAGTTTTTTTCACGCATTAAACAGCTGCTCCCTTCACTATCTTCACCTTTCCGTATTCAGGAGTAACAGGAGACCGTCTAATGGCCTTTTTATTATGATAGCTTATGATGAAAAGTGCAGCCCAGGATATAAGGATAGATTTTCTGACCAACACAAGTTGACCAAGTTGATATCGTAAGGAGTAGGGCTGCTTTCAACACGTTCACTCTTCAGCATACAAATGAATGACAGGTTCGACTCCTGGTGGTGTCGTCGTAATTCTTATTCAGTTTTAAAACTATCTGTTTAGCCTGCGAATACATCCGCTGCACGTAGTAGCGGGAGCGAATGAGAGATTGCTGTATTCGCAGGCTTTGGTATCTCTGAGGGTGTTTAAGCCTCAAAAAGTGGAAGCCTCAAAAGCTGGAGCTTTTGCGGTACCTTTTAGGGTGTTGAACCAAAACATATGACAAGAGATAATGTCTTATGTAAGAAATGCTACCTCTAAGGGTTGATCTTGGTACCTCCAGGAGGTTGTTTTCAAAATTTCCAATGAGCACCCCTGTCTTTACAAATGGGAGTCACCCACCTGGCATGTAATATGTACATAAATGCCTTGAAATTCAGTCTAGCTGCAATAGACCATGATGATGCCTCTAAGTATGAATGAAAATTATGCAGCACACAGTCAAATTTAGGGTGAACTGTTCACTGTTTCTTTCCACTTATCAGCAAAATGTTCGTTGGAACTTACGATGATATGAGCTTCTCAACTCCATTCGTTTTAATGGATGAAGAATCAAACTTGCAGTAACATCGCTGTACAGCTTTACGGGACCTGTCCGTAAAGCCGTATGAAAGGACCCCTTTACAATGTTTTAACGGCGCTTTAAAAGGGCTTTACGGGCATGTAAAGTGAAAACTTTACGCAACTTAACGATGCAGTAAAGTTCTTAAATATATATCCTCTTACGCGCCATTACGGTGCCCCGTAAAGTTCAACTTTACGTCGTCGTAAAGATCCGTAAGGTTCCGCAAATGGGGAAAGTTGTTATTTCGTGCTATGTATATATTGGACATATTTATGAAGCTTTTTATGCTGTTTCATCTTTTTATTGACAGGCTTTTTACCTTGTAGTAGTCATACATTATACACATACACTGGCACCTACTGCATCTGCTTTTTGCTGAATGGGCTATCCTGCTTAAATTACCATGACTGTTGCAATACCTAATTTTTGAACAAAATATTAAGAAAAACAAGCTCGATACCCATTGTCAAATCAATTTTTTTCACTAAACAGGCGGCGACTTGACAAGACATGAAACACACCTCACAGTATAGAAGCCTAGAAAAACAATTATTGTTTAGATCAGGGCACGTTTTAGAAAGTTGTTGAAAGATTGGCAATTAACAATTAAGGAGAATCGCAGAAAGGCAAGAAATGGTTTCGTTATCACATGTATACAAGTATCAGGAGTTCCCCGCTTTCGGATTTTAGGCAATGCATTATTGGATAGACCCTCCAAAAAAGTGAGCACCAACTCTCGGCACCGCCATTATACTGAATATCCGCTTCAGCTTGGCGTCTGTATGCCTCGTGTTTTTCCACTGGAATACTTCCTTTGCGCCAGCAGTTCTATAAACTGGTGAGTCAATGGCCCAAGAACAAAAGTATTTAGTTGAATGTATGTCTTCCGTGAAAATATTGCGATAAAACTTGTCAGTCACCATATATGCCCATATATGAAATGCAGGTTAATGAGATGCATGCATTTATGATAAGTATCACAAAGTGTCCAGTTTATTAAAAAGTCACCAAAACACACATACGTTCTGCCAAATATGAAGTAATATGAAAATGACGCTTTGTGATGCTTATTCATGACGAGCACTGGATCTCATTAACCAGCTGCACTTCTGGACATAAGTGATGTTTACTTTCGAAATGTTTCTAGTTTGTAATCATTCTGTTCGGATTTCTTCTGTAGGTATTGGATTTTGGGCACAGGAATTGTGTTGTTGTTGTTGTTGTTGTTGTTGTTGTTGTTGTTGTTGTTGGCTGGCCAAACAGCAGAGAAAGGTTGAATGTATGGGCAAAACAAACCTGATCTGTTTATGCATGTTTGAACGGGACAAAGACCTGCGACTGCGAGCCACCATTCAAGCATTTCCCTTTCCCACGAGGATAAAGAACAGCGGAGAATGTTAATAGAGAAATAAGGAAAGGAAAAGTTTGGACTCTAAAGAATTCTTCACGATTGTGCAGCGTGCATTTTAAAGACGGCCATCCCGCAAATGAAAATCCTGACCCAAAAGAGGACTTAGGATACAATTTCAAGTGCAAAGTTGTGGGAGGAAAGCCTTCCCAAGGTGATCTTCCATAGGAAACAGGGAAATGTCATAAAGAAAAATCGGTGGCCAGGATATTATAGCATCACTCATGTTCACGAAGCCAGTCTTTCAAACTAGAAAGACCTGGCAAAGAAGATCCATTTCTCAAATCTAACAATCGAGCTTTCTCGTTAACAGTGATTTCTTCAGCAGTCGATTGGACAGGAATTCCCATTTCTGAGACTGCAAACATACGAGCAACCATTTCTTTCTTGCTTACGGAAACTATCAAGCCCCGTTGACGGCAATAGAGCTTCAGAGCGTCAGAACGCCAATAGTTCACATCATTGTAGGTTAGAGAATCCTGACTCCTCAGAACTCATTGCAGCCGGTCATAAATTCTTGGCCTGAAATCGCAACTTCAAATGTAATTTTTGCCTCAAAATTATCCGGAAACCGTCACTTGAAACTTAAAACGTATTTTGTATTTAGCTGATTAGGATTGGTAGTCTGAGATGAATTAATGAGGGAGAAGTAAGAGAAAATGAGGGGTAAACAGACGTGATCTGAAACAATATAGTTAACATTCGAGAGTTGGTCCTCACTTTTCTGGAGCGCCTATCCTATAATGCATAGCCTGAAAACGGGAAGCGGGAAACTCTTGATGCTTGCCTTATCATCATTACCGCCAATGTGAGGACCATTCTAGCGTTCATGGTTTTTATGAATAAGCCGTATTTGTTAAAAAATTTATTAACCAGGTTATGGCATTTTTTAAACCTTTCTGCACACTGAAAACTGTTGGAAACTCCCTTAGTGAGTCAACGATTCAGAAAAGAAGAAAACCGCCTGATTATAACCTGCGATCAGGCGTCCCTAACATTTTTGCGGCGGTATCAGTCGTAGCCTCCTACGCAGACATTCTTTGGGCTCGTCACGCAATCTTCCTCCCCCACGAACGTCTGCTGAAACGAATGGGCACATTCCTTACCCTTTGTTCAAAAAGATCAGCCAGAGAGCACGTGGAGATCACCGAAGAGCCAATCGACGCTTGGTTATTGTTCAATAGAAAGCCAATCATAAGCTGTGATAGAACAACCCCCAAGAGGGTGATTAATTTTCCCACGTTTCTTATTACTCACGGAAAACAGATTCCAAATCCTTGCTTCGTGTATGGAAGAAACTCCGAAAAAAATCGTCGGAAACAACTGTCTTCTATGCAGTTTTCCGTTAATCCCTCAGGCGAGAATAAGAGTGTTTGGCAAGAGTGCAGTGGACATCGCACACTTAATTGAATGCGCTGTGGAAATAGACTTGAGTGTGTTTTCGTCCAGCAACCCAGATTGTGTAATTAGGAGAAAACTAGAGCCGTTAACTGAATCGTGCGAAGGCATAGGCCTGCATGATTTCCGTTGTTATCTGCGTGTTGCTTCGTTGAGTTTGACACCTCTATAATTTGCCATGTGTTAGTGTATTGTCTTGGCTCATTTCTATTGCACGATTTGTTTTTAAGTCTCCAAGTATTTGCTTTTAAGGGACAAAATATGACATTTCAGTCTAAACGTGTTGCTTACTCGCATTCTACACCTACATTGTGACGGGCCCGGCTATGATTAGAACTGTTTGCAAGTACAGTCGGTAGATTCTTATCACTGACAAGTATCATATTTGTCCACGAACACGAAATGCCCTTCATAAACAAGAGTGAAGCGACACAGAGGTCCAAAGACCGAAAAATAAACGGCAAATGTACAAATGCCACGAACTGTAGGAGTCGTGTTTGGCCTGTCTTTTATTCACAATCATCAGCTTGATAAATAAGCGCCTTCCCATTCCCAGTCGGTAGATTAACGAAGACGTCCACCTTTTTCTTCACAAAATATTCCATAACTTCTCGCTGAAAAGGATTCAAATCGACGATTTTGAAAGTCTCGCAAACCCGTTGGAAGGCCACGCAAATATCCCCTATTTAGTTTCTTACAACTTCGCGCGCGAAAATTTACCAAGGTTCAAAGTTCGCTGCCTTGATCGGGCAGTGCGCTGTGATTGGTCTAATTAAACAACCCGTTCGTTTCAGCAGACGTTCGTGGGGGAGGAAGATTGCGTGACGAGACCAAAGAATGTCTGCGTAGGAGGCTA
>JAHPZR010012411.1:10000-21766 GCA_019787425.1 Platygyra sinensis | reverse complement strand
CCAAAAGAATAAGCGTGGGGTTTCTTTAAACTAGCTAGCGCCGAATCAAATAACTACTTTGACTGTTCCTCCAAAACAGAGTTCCAAACTAATAGTCAGGGAGCATATGTTCAAAAATGAGCTCCCTTAGGAAATTTGTAAATTTGTGAACAAAGGAAACCACTTAGCTAGTTGTGTTCAGGGGACCTCAAATAACAAAGTGATGTTGCTAAGTTTGCAACCTGCTCAGAGCCGATTTAAAGGGTATTTTTCAAAATGATGTCAAAAGCTCAGCATGAAAGCGAGGCTGTGACAAAATCATGAATATCTTTGTTGTGTGCATATCGAATACCACGAAACTAGCAGCAAATGCTAATCGTGACTTTATGAGGCTAAGAACATAACAGGCAGTGTCGTGTGACTTCTTAACATGAAAACGAGGTAGTTTGATTATACTATTACGTGTTAGAGGTACCCCGTCCTGGGTTTTCGTCATGTTTTACATTTTTTAAACTATCTTAGGTTTATTAGATAGACTTGGGCGTGATCTACTAAATAAGGTACATATTATGGGATATAGCCTTGCTGGTGAACCTATGACGTCATCCAAGATGGCTGCCAGGTAGCCATAGTATTAAATTTTTCTAAGAGCTGGAATTTTCAAAAAAAATGTACCGACAAACATAGAGCCTTTTTGGTGTGTTTTGGAACATGCCTACATAAGTGCATACATTTCCAATTATATTTGTTAAAAAATGGGAAACTCTATATAGCAAAAACAAATTAGATAAAATGGTCTGAGAGCATGTGTTACAACATCATATCTCATTACCATCGCAACACTACTCTACAAAACTACAACATGAGAGATTGCTAAACAGCTTCTAAAAGGTACAAGCTCTGAGGTTGATCCATAGAAAATATCAACAAAAAAACCCTCTTTTGACGTACATCTGGGATCAATTTATGTGAAGAAATCAAAGATGCTAGGCATGTCAAAAAAAAGATCAATTTTCCCAAAATAAACTTCAAAAATACACAAATTGGTGAAACATCACAGCTACCTGTGCATGGCTCTGTGGGACTGGGTATCAATGCAATGCAGTGAAGCTGGTCAGCAGTTTCTGTCATTCAAATAGTGGTCCGCCATGTTTGCTCTATGAGCTCTGCAAGTATACTTTCTGGGACGCTTTTTATGCTGTAAATGTCAGACAACGGGATAGATTTCAGGTTCTGCATTTTATGCCAAAAGAAAAAAGACTCTTTGGTTGAAAATCCAGTGTCACACAAGAGACTGCTCAAGTTCGTAGAAGAAAGAAATAGTCACGGAGATTCTCAATTCTCTGCCATCTGGTGTAAGTTACAGGATTGCACGCCGCAACAGTTAGCACTTTGCAATGCAACTTCGCACAGAATGTGCTACCAAGAAGGCCACCCATGCAAGGAAGTTAAAAAGAGCCAAAGAGAAATTTGAAAGTGAAGATGGCCCCACAAGCTCTAAGAGAAAAAAAGCGGAGACAAAGAAGTTAACTTGATCACAAACTTGTCCGTATAATAAAGAAGTATGTTTCTTTTGCGAGCGGGCTGCCGGCCACCAAGATCCCCTACATTCTGTCAGTACAACATCAGCATGACAGTCTATTTGCTCTGCTGTGCAGATCCTTGTAGATGCCAAATTGCAAACAAAGCTTGCGACAGCAATTGACGCTAACGACGCTCGTGCAATAGATATCAAGTATCACAAGAATTGTTACTTCAATAAAGTATCGAACGTGTTGCTTCAACCGCAGTGTAAATCTAGTGAGGATAGTGCAGTGGTAGCTGCTGGAGTTGAATTTTTAGACATATCAGAGAAGGCCTTCAGAAAAGGAAAACCTCTTAATATGGCAGACCTTGAAGCACTGTATATAGATGTCTTGCGCAAAAAATGATGTGGCAATTCCTTCATATTGTAGAAAGATGCTAAAGCAGCTGATCTCAAATAAAATTCCTGATGTTGAATTCCATAGTCCAAAATGTGTAAATGAGCCAGAACGCGTTACTGTGAAAGAAAATAGGGACAACTCGATATTATCACATGAAGATTACGATTCCAAAGACACTCAAATGAAGTCTATCTACGATGCTGCAGCAATGCTTCAAAAATGCATCAATAAATGCAAGAGTTGGGTGTTTACAGGCCGATTTGATGACATTGGCAACGAACACTTTCCAAAGGAGCTGTTCTGCTTTTTCAGATGGGTTGTTCAAGGTCCCAAAGCATTAATGTCAGGTAGGGTCTTTATCATCTGAAATTCAAATAACATTTATACCAGTTCAAAGGCTGTGGAATCAATTTCTGTAGATTGAGTATAAAAAAGTAGCCAACGTGATATTAGAGCGGCACCTCCAATTGCAGTTTCTTTCTAAAATGTCTTTTATTTCCAATTATCACAAGTTTATGGAATGTTATTATCACTTTCATGTAGATGACAAGTACTCCGAAGTACACAGACATGTTCTAAGCCTAGCATGAAAAACAAAAAGTCAGAGGTAATAAGAGCCGGAAGAGAAATGCCGCAGCAACTTGCTATTGGTTTGGTCATTCATCAGGCTATAAGAAGCAAGGAGATAGTAAACTTTTTGTATGGATTTGGCATGTCTGTTGAGTATAACTGTATCCTTAGAGTTGAAGCTCAAATCGAGAAGCATGTAGTGCAGCGCATGGAGCGGAGTGGTGGTATCTATGTTCCCCCAGATGTTGTTCCTGGGCGCCATGTCTTCTTTACCGTAGACAACATTGATTTTGCCAAAGATACGCCTGACGGTAAGCATACCCTACATGGAACAGCGATGGCAATCTATCAAAGGAAAGATCATGAAGACCTTGCACCGGAGCTCAGGTGACTTTCAGTTTCAAATTGATTTATTTGTGGTATTCTATTTCATTCGTGGCTGGAAAGATAGTCTGACATGTAAGATGTCTTTTTCTCGTTTCTCTCTTTTGCTACTTTTAGATTGCAAGATACAGGAAAGGTCAATCGTTCCATAAAGGACATAGCTGAGACTAGATTACTAGAGTGTGCTGATCCTCCGGCCAAGCCCAAAAGTCCCACATACCCTTCTTTTGGCTTAAGCACAGATGAGCTTCCCATAATGGTGAAACTTAGACTTTGCTTGGCTACTTGCGCATAGTCTTACAGGCGTTCCTACTTAATATGGTGATGACACCAATGGGGAAGATGGCTCTCTCTCAGTAGCTCACCAGTGCCGGTCTGGTCTGGGCATAATTCCCTAGTTCATGAAACCATTCCTGTCGCAAGAATTGGATCCCCGCCACTACTTGCAGCTCCCCCTCACGAATGGAGCACAATACTAACCATTTTCATGCAGGTGCAACAAATTACTTCCCATGTCTTGGGTCCTGGCAGGACGACAGTAATTTCTCTGGATATGGGATTGTACCAGCCCGCCAAGAAGCTTCAAATGGCATGTAATGATCTGAGTCATCTGATTCTCCGCCCTGGGGAGCTACACATACTCATGGCACAGCTACGAACGCTTGGTTCCTTCATTGAAAAAAGCGACATGGATCTTTGTTGGTCAGAGTCCGATCTGTATGGCCCAACGACGGTAAAGCAGATCCTAGAAGGGAAGCACATGAAGAGAGGAGAGACAGTTCACATGGTTACACTCCAAGTCCTCTTTATGATATACCAGAGAGCTTTTCTGTCTCGGCAAGATCTACTGTTGGTGAAGAAAATCAAGGATTGCGCAAAGCAGCTGGGTAATGCTTGCGAAAACGAAACCAAGAAAGAGGTCGAAGAAACTACTGCAAAAATGGTGCAAGTCATGGAATCTGTTGATTTGATCAGAAAAATGAAGAACTTTGAGGAAGAGAAAAGCCAGAATCCGGAGTTCCAGGTGTTCCGATGCTACATGCAAATGATAATGGAGATGATGTTGTTCGTAAGAGCAGTCCAAACAGGGGACTGACAGCTGCACCTTACATCGTTGCAATTGTTTACTAAATATTTCTTTGCCCACGACCAACTAAATTATGCTACAATGATTCCTCTTTATCTAGTCGAAATGCAGAAGCTACCTGAGTCAGATCCTAAGATTTACCAAGAGTTTCTGGACGGCAACTGGGTCGTCAACAAGAATGAAGACGAAGCATTTTGTGCGCTTGGTGCGGATAATGCCCATGAACAAATAAATCGGTCCATGAAAGTCTCCAGGTCTAGTGGGTATCACCGTGAATCCAAACGCCAGCACAAAGTTTTTGCTCATCGCTCCTGAACTCGCATGCCTGGTAGAAGAAGCGAAAGAAATGGCTGGTACATTGACGGCAAATAAAGGCACCCACCACCATACATTGACCGTCTCAGTGCTTTCTCGTGAAGAGAACATTGAAAAGCTTTTAAGCACCATGGAAAGTTTCCCAAATCCCTTCACCCAAGAGAGCAGCAAGCTCTTTAACCTTGTTACAAAGGTTGTAGTACCAGAGAAAGTTCAGAAAGATCTTGTTGGACAAAGCGACATAGGTCAGAAACTCTTTGATACGTTCGTCAGAGATCGTATCCAGTCAGGGAGGATCAATCTGTGGTCTGATGTTACGAAAGAAGTAATGTAAGTATGGTACATTTTACGTAGCAATCAAAGGTACCTACCCCAACCGCTCAAACCAAGGCTTATTAATTAATTGAAATTAATTAATTAATTAAACAAACATTAAAGTTTACACCTTATTGCCTTACTACCATAGTGCTTTAGCGGCGTCAACCCCCAAACCATCCCAATAGTGCACTCTGCACTAAAAACTGCAACCCTCAGGTATACACTATAGGAGAGAGCAAAGGGTTGGTCAACACTGGAACCTGCCTCCGTTATACACTTTCAAGTCAAGCAAAGGGTTACAAAAAATGTGGAACCCCAAATATAAGACTACTCAGGGCTGAAAACTAAAATTGAAATGACCTAAGCATCACCAGCCCATCTAAGAATCTGCAACATGAGTTCCTTTCTGTGGATATGCATGTTGGGATATCTCCACTGGATATTGTTGACAGCTGCTGGCCCATTCCTGATGAAGTCTCTTGCAGCCATGATGACCCCAGTCCCACAACTGCCCACACCAATCATTTTATCATCAACTGGCAACTGACAAGGCATTCCAAAACCTGTGAAGCCTTTGATGGAGTGCCAAAATTTTGTTTGTAGGGATGGGTGATGAGGGCATAATTCAAGGAGGAAACCCAAGGTATCTTTGACAAATGGAAGGACTATTGGAGGTACCACAGAGTTAAGCCTATCATCGAGATGTAACTGCTTATCAGCAAAGTCGACATAGATGAGGCCCCAGTGGTTCGCCATGAAGACCAGCACCAGCATTTGATACACATTATCAAACAATGATAAGTGTGAAGCTCTTTTATCTTTTATCTTCTGTAGTTTGAAATCCTTGTCTTGAACCTGCATCAACTGGAAGAATTCAGTTGGCAAATACAGTGTAAAGTCTTGTCCTTTTGAGGAGCTTTCTTCAATATATTTGCTTATGGAGACATCAATAACAAAGCTGTCAATGTACCTTTCTCCCACAAGATCAGAGAATGAAAGGACATCAACAGCTTTGTGGTCAAGTACCAAAATTGGACTTGACATCGGTTTGTTCCACAGAGCTGACTGAAGAAGTTCAAACTCCCCTTGGGTACAGTTTACTTCAGCAAGCCATCTAGCCTCTTCACTTACCTTTTGCTTTGTTTCAGAAACATAGCAATATTTTTTCAGAATTCTCAAGCCTTGTTTAGAGAACTGGCCTAGCCCTGAAATACAACACCTAACACATCTTTCCTTTATCCCTCTCATCAATAAGGAGAGTTTCAGCTCTTTCATTGATGGCCCGACATGGTCATTGAGCAACACTGAAGGGATTTGTAAACAATGAATCACTGTCTGCATCATGACCCCACACAAAGGTCGGGGAAGCACTAGCTGGGGACACTGGGGGAATTAAGGTAGCTGGTGTGAGTTGAGCTCTAGTGGATGCCATAGATATGGCAGATGAAAGCTGTTGTCCAGTACCATCACTGGGGCTTATCTCCTCATCGGTGTCATCATCATCTAGCATGATAACATTCTCTTTGGAGGTTTCATTTCCAACTGTGTGAGACTTATGTGGTATGAGAGTATTTATAGGATGTCCTGCACCATGACTTACCACAGGGGTATCTTGCTGTGCTGTTGCTGTTTCTCGTGTGATTATGTCAGCTTGAGTGGATGCTGTGAATATGGCAGATGATAGCTGTTGTTCACCACCATCACTGGGGCCTATCTCTTCATCAATGTCATCTTCATCACCCAGCAAGATAACCTTCTCTTTGGGAGAGCCTTTACTTCCAATTAGAAACCTTTTGGATCCTTTATGGGAATTAGGATGTTTAGGTTTTGCAGGTGTATCTTGCAGAGTTGCAGTTTGTTGGTTTAAATATAAACTCTCCCACTGGTCATGTTTGTAATCTATAAGGGTTGATAGAATGTGGTCATCAACACTTGTCCCCTTGTCTTTATCATAAACATACCTCAAGAAGCCTTCACCAAATACTTGAGTAAACAGATCATCTATTACCAAAATCCAATCCCTTTGTTCCTTGGACCAGTTTGTTGTGTTAATTGCCTTCCACCCACATCCATGGAAGGAGAACTTTTTCTTTCCTAAAGCACAGAGAATGAAAGCAGCATGAGAAAGACACCTCCATGATACTGTACTTTTAATCCCTTCACAATCTCCAGGTGTCTAGATGTATATGTAATCAAATACACCCACCTAACACAATGCAGTTCTTGGCTTCCTGAAAGGTATATCGTAATGACAACAGCATGGTTGAAAACCAGTGGGTAAGAATTTGGTCCACTGAAATATTAAATAAAGACAAACAGAGCAATAATATTGTTTTTCTTACCTCAATGTCCTTTATGCAAGTATTTATATAATTACTCAGGACACTTTGTACAAGGATTTTTACAAAAAAAGCAAAATAAAAAATAAAAGCTGACCCAGTTTGATTGACTAGACTTACATGACTGTCCTGGTGCAGATGAATCATGATTAGTTGCCTTTAGGTATAAACTGCGATGTAGTTTGTGAGATGCCTCAAAACTTTGCCCAGAGTACTTGTACAGTGCATGGAAATGGCACAGCTGCATTGCACTGTGGTCAATAAACAAGTGGCCATAGTCCCCTGTTCCGAGATGCATGCCAAATAGTTTTCTTAAAAGAAATCCCCACTCCTTACACAGAAAAATGCAATGAGCTTTCATTAATAAATATGTACTTTGATCATTTCTTCAAAACCGTTGCTATCATCAACAAGTTTTGCCTTTGCTGTTAGTGTATAAATTTGGAGTAAAGCAGGTGACATCTAGACTACATGTCAAGTATAGGAATACACCAAGTGTTAAGAGGTCTAAACTGTAATTATTGACTACATGCAGTACGTACTGCAACTGACACACATTACAGATAAATGCAATATCATAAACTAATCACAGGCTAGCATACCTTTGCATCATGTATATCAATTAGTTGCTCTTCATCTTCAGCAAATACTCTGTCATGGAATGTCAAGGCAATATCTTTCCAGGCACTGCAGACCTTATAATTAATGTTAAAGAGCAATAAAACCAACATTTAAACTACCATTCAACACTGATAGTATGAAAACTTAATTTGCTGAAATTTTAAAGCAAGACTCTGGATTGTACTCAACTCTAAGGACTACACCCATTCCTCTTAATTCCCGGTGCACGAGTCATAATGATCACTTAACTGAAATAGCAGATTAAAACTTGACCACTAAGAGGGGCCAAATTCAAAATATTATTAGACTGACCAGCTTATTAATTGCACTACTTTCTTATAAATAAAGACAAAAAGATGCTCTCAAAATAATAGAAATGGTAAAATGTACGTGCTACAGATCTGGTAAGAGCAAAAACTAGAAACAGCAATCTTTTTGTGTACAAGGATATATCAACGAAATACTGAATCACCTTTCTGCAAAAACTAACATGAACTTTAGCTGCAAAAGCCGCAAAGCGATCTTGCTCCACTTTAGAGTGACTCTGATTTTGCTGTCCTCTTTCTTTTCTTTGGCTTACTTGGAACAGCAGCAAGTTTATCTGATAAACTGTTTAACTCTAGAAACCTCACCTCAGCTTCCTTCTGCTTAGTATCTCATTCATCTCTCCAACTTAGTAGAAACATTTCTAAATCTGAAAATTATGTGTGCAATTTGTTGGCATTTTATTTCTTTTGACTCTGCATTAACAACAAAAAACTGCCAACAAAACGTTTACCACCATCCAAAGAAAAAGCTTTAAACCTCATAATTAAGTCATATGAAATGTCACGTGGCAGGGTACAACTGGTCATTAAGTGTCACATTCCCACTGCAGCTATAATGCTGCCAATCCAGAAACCAGTTTAAACTTCTTACCACTATTTTTTCAATTCTGTCTGTTTTCTGTTCAATTCCATATTCACGAGTTATTTCTCCACAATCCAGCATATTATTGATGTACTGCAAAATAATGGACACCAAGTGCTATGTTCAACTGCAAAGTTAACTGAATTTTCAGTGATAAATTGTTTTTAATATTAAGCAGTTTTCCTGTCAAGACAAAATTAATGTTTGTAATGATAATAACATTCTTCAGTGGCAAAAGACAATTGGAAAACTGTTAACAGGTGGCCTAGACTCGCTGACGAGAGAATATCAAAGGCTCCCTGAGCAGCTCATGGATGAATAGCCCAATCCCAAGTTTACTTTTGCCTCTGTGGCAAAACGAGTCTTTGTGTAAACTATTGGTATGAAAATGTATGTCACCTGTACGGTCATTTGCATGAAAATCAAGTGATTTTCATGTGAAACGTTTTGCACAAGCACTTGTTCGGCAAATGGCAGCTCAGACAGTGGAAGTCAAGTCTGCATCATGTCCCAAGCAGTCCATCAGGCCAGCACTCATTCCAGTTTCTGTAGCAGGAAGTGACTAGGAGTATTTCTACTCCCCCACCCCCCTGGATGGGATGCCAGTCCATTACAGGGTTACCCCAAAACATTAATTTTGCCAGTACCTATTTATACACCTGAGAGGATACTGAGGCACTGTGATAGTAAAGTGTCTCTCCCAAGAACACAATACAATGTTCTCAGCCAGGGCTTGAACCCAGACTGCTTGAAATTGAAAAGAAATACAAAAATAAATAACAGGTTGTTTACACAGACAGCTTACAACTTTTAAAATGGATGTTGCCGATACTTTAACTCAACAACATTTGTATTTGTTTAGCCATAATTTATTCCACAAGAGTCCAGATTGCTGTTTACATAGCCAAAGATTCTCTACACCAAAAAAACCATGTGCTCTGAAAAAAAACCATGTGTTCAAAATCCGGGTTCTTAAGTTTTTTCCACTTAGTACTTCGTGTAATGCGGCGGTAACAATGGATAATTATTGGAACTGGAACATTGTTTTTAAGTTAACATGCACATGATGCAGTGTCAAAGAATAAAAACAGTGTCTCGAAATGAAATCATTAAATGAGAGTTCACCATATTCACCAGTCAGTCCAAAATTGACACCTAGTCACTGAAGTTTTTTACTATAACTGTACAATATCAGGGAGTCAGCGGTGCATTTTGGATTGAGGTAAATTGGTTACAGTCCTTGTTCAGATTACATTATGCAAAATTCTAATACCTGATTTTAACATTTATTTTAGACTATCAACTTGACAATGCCAATACTGCCAAGAGTATTTTGCCCGAATTTCACTTAAGTAAGACATGGATATTGGCAAAATCTTGTTTACTTTAAGCTATGTCAAATATATTAAACAATTTGATTTTAACTAACTGGTAAATGGGAAATCTATAGAAAGAAAAGTATTTCCTTCAATATTATAAGAATTTCAGGCAGTTTTGTTTCAATCTTGAACCCAAAGTGAAGGGGATGTTTTTATTTACAATTTATAAGTTTTTTTACTCCATAACTATGTCCATGGGGAGGGGGAGGGGGAAGTAACAAACTTTTATACAAGGAGGCTGCCCCGATGCCAGAACCCTATCAACTTTACAGAGTGTTGTTGACAGGAAAGGCTTTTCTTTCATATGTAGCTCCTCGTTTGAAACATCTTTTACAAACCTAATGTGACCCTACTACATCTGGTTTCTTGGATAAATAATCAATTAAGTTTCAAATTCCTGTCCTGTTAAGTCTTATAATACCTCCAGCCTGAAAAAGGGGAACCTTTAGTCAACTATAGGGAGAAGTCCCCCAACTTGGTGTAATCAATAATAAGGGTACTACATATTGTAAATAACAGTAATTTCTTTCTTGGAAACACAAATCACTGTATTTTATTCCTAGATACTTGGTAATTGTTTGCGCTAATCTCGCTAGCAATGCAGTAATATTCAAAAGACTCTCAAAAGGATTGCAGATATATACATCTCTTCTAACAGATTTTTGCAATGATTAAAGACCATACTTATGTTGACAGGTATCAAGCATTCTCTTCTCCATGAATATTTCAAGTTTTGATTTCAATTTGTCTAAATCTCTCATTTCTAGAAGTAAAAAACCCTCTACATCACCAGCCACCATGCGTCCCACTTATGTTTGACACAATTAGACATCATTTCTCTCTTGCAAAAAGTAGATCTACACAGTAAAATATTTAGCAGTTTATTTATTTACTTGATCCTAGATGTGGGTTGACTTGCATTCCATCTCTGACCATCTATTCCTTCTGATCGAACTGCATGGAACACAGAAGAAATTAAAGTGTGAACGACAGCAAAACTAAAAGATATGGCAATTCGAATTTGTTGCTTGAAGTATTTTAAATTAAGCTTACAAATTTCGAACTTCTGTCGGATACTAACACAGGCAGAATTTCAATGTGTGCATGTACAAAATAATATCTTAACGAAGGAATGAAACTGAAACTTAACAAGAACTTACGCTTACCTTGGACTCCACAGGGAGAGAAAGCGAGTGGAAACCATCAAATTATCTTGCCAAGAGAAAACACTACATGTACGAGCTAATTTCCCCCATATGTTAAGTTAACATGATCCCACTTTCTGGCTTTCTTGTAACAATTCTTTGACCTCGCCAACCGTGCTGTTGTGACCGATACATCACCACAGTCATAACTACCTCTACCAGCTTTCATCTACGTGTGAGCAAAAGCCGATAGTCAGAAAACATCATATTTACGAAAGAAAAACTGTAAACGCATGAAACCACAATGGCCGCCATAGCCGCCTTGGCTTTGATGTCATGCGCTCGACAAAATCGTACCCAGGCTCTCCATTTTTCGGGCAAAAATGTACGCCTTTCTAGTCTCCCCTCGTCAAAAACCTTCCTGAAGACGACTGAACACTCTTGGACAGAAACAATACTTAGTAGGGGAGGTAGGAGAAAATTGTTTAATTCAAGTTTAATGAATAAATTAATCAGAATCGAGTGAGTGAGTGAGTGAGTGCAATTGGCTGCCCACTAAACTCATAGATGTTACGTAACATCCATGAGCAAAAATGAAAGAATGGTTCTACCTGTATATAATTTAGGCTGTAAATATGTCCACCTACCATTTTTTGCTCTTCAAAAAATGTCACAAAATCTAAAATTAGTTGCCTTCCTGACCCAGGGCTTTGGTTGTAATAATCTGTTACTTTGTTCAATGGCAGTGATTTCTCAACAATGGCGTCAAAATGTTTGAGAACTTCTCGTTCAAAT
>JAHPZR010012411.1:0-5000 GCA_019787425.1 Platygyra sinensis | reverse complement strand
GCAAGGGCTAAGATGTTCCTCTCCTGGCAGACCTACGAGGGATTCAGCATCACAGTCCATTCAGCCATTGAGGTGGTTAGATTCCTGCTAGAGGAGGGAATGAAGTTTGTCCTGACAGAACGTTTCTGTCAGGACCCATTAGAAGAGTACTTTGGCAAGCAGCACAAACTGGGAAGGAGAAGTGATAATCCTGACATCTGTCAGTTTGGTTACAATGGCAACACCATAAAAATAGAGAGATCAATTTCATGTCAGAGTGGCAATACCAAAGGAAGGAAAGACATGAAGAAAGCTTGGGAGCAGTTGACTGATGCGAAATTGCAATGTCGAAAGAAAATCAAACTGTAAAACTACTGTGTACTTCACGTAGTCTTGCTAGTTACTCAGCTAAATCAGTTGAGCTATTGTAACAAAATACACCACCCTGTTGAGAATTTCCCCTTATCGGCTTCCATAGTTTTATCACAACAATACCACGATCAGGTTGGTTTTCACTTTATTTTGTAATAGTTGTCACCAATGTAGCATTTCTCAGCAAGCCTACGTAGGCAATTAACCACTTCAATAATAAACGACGAAAAGTTAAGTGAAGTACATGTAAACACTTGAAAATAAACTTGAGTTTTTGTCAATCTCACACAAAACGAGTCAAGTTTGAAAATTTGTTACTTAAGCTTAAGTAAGTTTTAAAACCCTTCAACTTACATTTATTGCGAGCTTTCGCTGAGCCAAACTGACAATTTATGTTCAGATATTTCTGGAATTGTCGTAGTTCTTAGTTTTGGAGATTCAGAGGGAGTATATTAGGTCTTCCGACCTTAATTTACACTACACGCTGCTGGATATTTATTTTAGTGCGTAAACACTCCCTTTCTGTTTGCATATGCAAGAAATTCTTGGATAAATAACAATCGTACAAAACTCCACTTCTCGGACAGAACTGTCTGCAATTGCACATTGAAAGAATGTCGTAAATTGCATTGATCCTACGAAAATCCCGAAAAAAATTGCGCAGAAAATACAATTCTAGTAAATGCTGTCAGGCCACGCAGTCTGCCGTAATGTCGGAAGAAAATTTATACTAGACTGATTTCATTACCTCAACTCCCGTTTAATGCTATCAACAACCGAAGTTTTACTGGCAAATATAACAGAATGACAGAGTCCAGTATTATCCTGTAGATTTACGATAAGCAATTTCAGGTTCCCTCTTTTAACTACAACTTGTTGACACATTGCGTGACTTTCTGTAGATTCAAACTTCCTGCCAAAAATTTTCACATTTACAAGTCATGTTAAAACAGAAAAGCTTATTGGTAAAAGTATAGTTTATGTACAGTGTTCAAAGCTGGAAGCACGAATACTCTTATCTGAAAATTGCACTTGCCGATCTGTATCCAGCTTTATCGTAAACAAATTCATCTCTGCTAAAGGCGACTGATTCGAATAATTCCGCTGATGAATAAAACCAATAAAAGTAGACGGCATTTACCTTTTTGTCGAGTCAAGAGTCTCTGAACTAGTATGTTCATCCGTGAAGCGCGTGGACTCTTACACAGTTTGGTCTAATGCGTCAAGCCACTGCTCGCCTCGAATAGCTGCTAACTGCGAGCAGTGGTACATCATATTTTGTATTTTGTTAATTTTCTTAAAAAACTTGAAACTTGAAACTTGGGAGTTAATTGTTATCAATCACTGCCCCCTCCTTTCCCCGTGATACTTTGTTTTTCCACAGTAAATATAGACTGAGAGCAGTCTCTCTTTTGCTCGAAAATCCGTAGGGAAACACAGAAGGAAGAACTCGAAACAACATCTGCGTGCCAGCGTAATATGCGAAGCCGCGAGCCATACGTAGCGCGGGCGTCGGAAGACGAGCGAAAAGAGAGACTGCACTGGCTTCATACAATGATTTGAACGCCCGGCACTCTGGTGACGGAGTATTTTGATTGGTTGCCCTCTGATTGATGACCGGTATCTGTCATCGATATTGCTTTGACGAGCTTCGGCGCGCGCTAAATTGTAGTAAACAAAGGAATACAATATGGCTGAGATCATGCAACGTGTATGCGAGGTGAAATTGGGGGGAATTAAACTAAAGAAGGAACAGGAACAAGCCGTAATTGCTCTCCTTGAGAAGAAAGATGTTTTCACTGTTTTGCCAACTGGTTTTGGCGTGTAAAATGGGGTTGACAGGCCTACACGACTCCTACGGTTCGTGGCATTTGTACATTTGCCGTTTTCTTTTCGGTCTCTCGACCTTTTTGTCACTTCACTCTTGCTATGAAGGGCACTTCGTATTGTTTTGTAAGGAGAAAATAAAACCAATTAGATCGTGTTAGGCAAATTTTAAGAGGTCATAGGTCTGTGTGATTTCCGCTGTTATCTGTGTCTCGCTTCGTTGAGTTTGACACCTCTATAATTTGCCATGTTTTGTGCATTGTTTTGACTCTTTCTATTGCAAGATATGTTTTTAGATCTCCAAGATTTTGCTTTTGAGGGACAAACTATGACGTTTACCATGAAGCTTGTCGAAAATTGATTTGAGAGAATTTCTTTCTTCACCATTTCGACAGGACGTATTAAAAATATTTTCCGTACTGATGTACGACGCCTTTGGCTGTGGGTCTTTGGATAGTTCCCTGGACGTGCTTTTCGAGGGAAAATTCCCATAAACCGTCTTAAACGAACACTTGCACAAACGACAAAAGTCAGCCACTGACGGCTGATCGTTATTTTTTTTAGCCCTGCTCGAAACAGGCTTCTTTGGCGTAGAACCACTCATCGCATCTTGCAAATGAAAATTCGGTCTCCCGCGAAAAATAATTTGACACCGGAGCATCATATTCAAAACTAGGCGTAGGTGTCAAAGTGTGAATGATGCGACCTGTCAAAGTAGCATCCAAATCGTTGTATGAAACCAGTACAGTCTCTCTTTTCGCTCGTCTTCCGATGCCACGCTACTCGCGGCGCGCGGCTTCTCCACTCGCCGCTTGTATGTCACGCATGCCGTCACGCTCATTTTCCCTACGGATTTTCGATCAAAAGAGAGACTGCTCCCAGTCTACAGTAAATAGCATTTAGATTAGCAATAGATTATCCCAAACTGTACCACATGTTTTGGTATCCCTTGTCAACCAACGGCTACACTGGATTTCTGATCTTGCTAACAAACAAAAACAGCATGACATGTAATGTCATGGTTGTTTTGTGTGATCTTTTCAAAGAATACATAAATATTTTACCACGGAAAATTTATCTCGGGGTAATATTTGTAACAATCACTAAATGCCGTCTCCCCTTGTAAAAAGGTCCCTTACCACAACAACAACAGCCCCGTCTAACCGCCCCTTAAGAGAGCTTCGGTGCCTTACCATTTAGCAAAAAATCCAGAAATTTCGGTTGAAAGTCAAATGGAACACTAAGGGTGCTTACTACTTGTTAGAATAAACCGTTTTGGACGACCCATGAATAAGGGTAAGGGGTTCTCCAAACTCAGCAAACAAACCGAATGAGATGGCACTTACATTTCCAATTCGATTTCCCGTAATTCTTGTCGGCTGATGAGAGACTGGAAACTTGATAGTTTTCGAAATGGTAAGGAAATTTCCTCCGTTCCGAACGGAAAAAGTCGTCTACCTCTGGGGGTAGTTTACATTTTCCGTTCAGATTTTCCACCAAAATTTTCGTTTCATTTCACGTACTTTCAACCAAAATTTCCGGATTATTTTGCCAAATGGAAAACACCCTAATCTTGGAAAATCTATTCAAAAATCGTATACTATCTGCAGAGGTAGTCCTCTTTTTCCATTCCAAACGGAAAAGTGGAAAGTACCTTACCATTTGCTAAATTTTCCATTTTCTAGTCTCTCATCTGCTGAAAACAATTGCAAATTGTAAGCACCATCTCGTTGGACTGGTCTCCTGATTTTGGAAAAACTTATACAGTTATTCACTGGTCATCCCAAAAGGATTATTCTGACAAATAGTAAGCACCAGTAAATTCCTCGAAACTGGAAGTCCAAACATCTTTCTCCCCTAACCGTTTTCTCGTCTGCAGGTTGGCATTCTACGGAATCTTGCTCGACGTTTATCGCTATAACATGACAAAATGTATTACGATTACTGTAAAGCTACTCATCAATGATATTTGACTGAAATCCCACACAAGTACGCATTGCGGACCTATTTTTTCGTTTCTCGTTGCCTTTGCATTAACATTCCCTGTGTTTTTGACTGAAGTGCACTTACTCGAATCGAAACAAAACAAATATATACACGATAAAAAAAAGCCTCGATTGATTGTTTATCGTAAAATAAAAACTTAACAAGTTACACGCCGCGATTGTTGAAATTTCCACTTACGAGCGGGGTTAAATTTGGCTGCATGGAGTAACATTATAACACTCGCTGAGTTTTTTTGGGAAAAAATGTAAAAAAATACAAAAACTAAAAAACAAATTACATGCCCCAATTGTCAGAATTTCCACTTATGCACGGGGTTAACGTGGCTACATGAAGGAAAATGATAAAACTCCCCGAGTTTTTTAATTAAAAAAATACAAATCAAGGATTTTTAATTGCACTTTCTTTATTGAGCAAAGAAAGAAAAAGTCATCAAATACATATTCTGGGAGGAACAGATAACATCAAACATGACACTGCTGTGAAAAAAACTTGCCGGCGGCTTTGAATCGAGCACTCAGTCGACTTTAAAACAAAAGAATCTTCATTAAATCTCTCCTTAGAGCTCCTCGAAAGTGTCTAATTAACAAGTTGTGGTCAAAGGAAAAGTTCAAATCCATTAAGTGATCTGGGCATTTACCACGCATTGGAACGTCTTCACGCATAAATTACTATGGCCACCGCTCTATGAAAAAATCTAATTTTGGTGTTCCGAGACCAAAACGACTCGTTCAAGATCTCTTTTTAAAGCTCTCGATATGATCTGTATTCAACAATACGCAAGCTTAAGCTTACAAAATTTGAAAATACGTTGCAAA
>JAHPZR010012410.1:10000-21806 GCA_019787425.1 Platygyra sinensis | reverse complement strand
AAGAATAAGCGTGGGGTTTCTTTAAACTAGCTAGCGCCGAATCAAATAACTACTTTGACTGTTCCTCCAAAACAGAGTTCCAAACTAATAGTCAGGGAGCATATGTTCAAAAATGAGCTCCCTTAGGAAATTTGTAAATTTGTGAACAAAGGAAACCACTTAGCTAGTTGTGTTCAGGGGACCTCAAATAACAAAGTGATGTTGCTAAGTTTGCAACCTGCTCAGAGCCGATTTAAAGGGTATTTTTCAAAATGATGTCAAAAGCTCAGCATGAAAGCGAGGCTGTGACAAAATCATGAATATCTTTGTTGTGTGCATATCGAATACCACGAAACTAGCAGCAAATGCTAATCGTGACTTTATGAGGCTAAGAACATAACAGGCAGTGTCGTGTGACTTCTTAACATGAAAACGAGGTAGTTTGATTATACTATTACGTGTTAGAGGTACCCCGTCCTGGGTTTTCGTCATGTTTTACATTTTTTAAACTATCTTAGGTTTATTAGATAGACTTGGGCGTGATCTACTAAATAAGGTACATATTATGGGATATAGCCTTGCTGGTGAACCTATGACGTCATCCAAGATGGCTGCCAGGTAGCCATAGTATTAAATTTTTCTAAGAGCTGGAATTTTCAAAAAAAATGTACCGACAAACATAGAGCCTTTTTGGTGTGTTTTGGAACATGCCTACATAAGTGCATACATTTCCAATTATATTTGTTAAAAAATGGGAAACTCTATATAGCAAAAACAAATTAGATAAAATGGTCTGAGAGCATGTGTTACAACATCATATCTCATTACCATCGCAACACTACTCTACAAAACTACAACATGAGAGATTGCTAAACAGCTTCTAAAAGGTACAAGCTCTGAGGTTGATCCATAGAAAATATCAACAAAAAAACCCTCTTTTGACGTACATCTGGGATCAATTTATGTGAAGAAATCAAAGATGCTAGGCATGTCAAAAAAAAGATCAATTTTCCCAAAATAAACTTCAAAAATACACAAATTGGTGAAACATCACAGCTACCTGTGCATGGCTCTGTGGGACTGGGTATCAATGCAATGCAGTGAAGCTGGTCAGCAGTTTCTGTCATTCAAATAGTGGTCCGCCATGTTTGCTCTATGAGCTCTGCAAGTATACTTTCTGGGACGCTTTTTATGCTGTAAATGTCAGACAACGGGATAGATTTCAGGTTCTGCATTTTATGCCAAAAGAAAAAAGACTCTTTGGTTGAAAATCCAGTGTCACACAAGAGACTGCTCAAGTTCGTAGAAGAAAGAAATAGTCACGGAGATTCTCAATTCTCTGCCATCTGGTGTAAGTTACAGGATTGCACGCCGCAACAGTTAGCACTTTGCAATGCAACTTCGCACAGAATGTGCTACCAAGAAGGCCACCCATGCAAGGAAGTTAAAAAGAGCCAAAGAGAAATTTGAAAGTGAAGATGGCCCCACAAGCTCTAAGAGAAAAAAAGCGGAGACAAAGAAGTTAACTTGATCACAAACTTGTCCGTATAATAAAGAAGTATGTTTCTTTTGCGAGCGGGCTGCCGGCCACCAAGATCCCCTACATTCTGTCAGTACAACATCAGCATGACAGTCTATTTGCTCTGCTGTGCAGATCCTTGTAGATGCCAAATTGCAAACAAAGCTTGCGACAGCAATTGACGCTAACGACGCTCGTGCAATAGATATCAAGTATCACAAGAATTGTTACTTCAATAAAGTATCGAACGTGTTGCTTCAACCGCAGTGTAAATCTAGTGAGGATAGTGCAGTGGTAGCTGCTGGAGTTGAATTTTTAGACATATCAGAGAAGGCCTTCAGAAAAGGAAAACCTCTTAATATGGCAGACCTTGAAGCACTGTATATAGATGTCTTGCGCAAAAAATGATGTGGCAATTCCTTCATATTGTAGAAAGATGCTAAAGCAGCTGATCTCAAATAAAATTCCTGATGTTGAATTCCATAGTCCAAAATGTGTAAATGAGCCAGAACGCGTTACTGTGAAAGAAAATAGGGACAACTCGATATTATCACATGAAGATTACGATTCCAAAGACACTCAAATGAAGTCTATCTACGATGCTGCAGCAATGCTTCAAAAATGCATCAATAAATGCAAGAGTTGGGTGTTTACAGGCCGATTTGATGACATTGGCAACGAACACTTTCCAAAGGAGCTGTTCTGCTTTTTCAGATGGGTTGTTCAAGGTCCCAAAGCATTAATGTCAGGTAGGGTCTTTATCATCTGAAATTCAAATAACATTTATACCAGTTCAAAGGCTGTGGAATCAATTTCTGTAGATTGAGTATAAAAAAGTAGCCAACGTGATATTAGAGCGGCACCTCCAATTGCAGTTTCTTTCTAAAATGTCTTTTATTTCCAATTATCACAAGTTTATGGAATGTTATTATCACTTTCATGTAGATGACAAGTACTCCGAAGTACACAGACATGTTCTAAGCCTAGCATGAAAAACAAAAAGTCAGAGGTAATAAGAGCCGGAAGAGAAATGCCGCAGCAACTTGCTATTGGTTTGGTCATTCATCAGGCTATAAGAAGCAAGGAGATAGTAAACTTTTTGTATGGATTTGGCATGTCTGTTGAGTATAACTGTATCCTTAGAGTTGAAGCTCAAATCGAGAAGCATGTAGTGCAGCGCATGGAGCGGAGTGGTGGTATCTATGTTCCCCCAGATGTTGTTCCTGGGCGCCATGTCTTCTTTACCGTAGACAACATTGATTTTGCCAAAGATACGCCTGACGGTAAGCATACCCTACATGGAACAGCGATGGCAATCTATCAAAGGAAAGATCATGAAGACCTTGCACCGGAGCTCAGGTGACTTTCAGTTTCAAATTGATTTATTTGTGGTATTCTATTTCATTCGTGGCTGGAAAGATAGTCTGACATGTAAGATGTCTTTTTCTCGTTTCTCTCTTTTGCTACTTTTAGATTGCAAGATACAGGAAAGGTCAATCGTTCCATAAAGGACATAGCTGAGACTAGATTACTAGAGTGTGCTGATCCTCCGGCCAAGCCCAAAAGTCCCACATACCCTTCTTTTGGCTTAAGCACAGATGAGCTTCCCATAATGGTGAAACTTAGACTTTGCTTGGCTACTTGCGCATAGTCTTACAGGCGTTCCTACTTAATATGGTGATGACACCAATGGGGAAGATGGCTCTCTCTCAGTAGCTCACCAGTGCCGGTCTGGTCTGGGCATAATTCCCTAGTTCATGAAACCATTCCTGTCGCAAGAATTGGATCCCCGCCACTACTTGCAGCTCCCCCTCACGAATGGAGCACAATACTAACCATTTTCATGCAGGTGCAACAAATTACTTCCCATGTCTTGGGTCCTGGCAGGACGACAGTAATTTCTCTGGATATGGGATTGTACCAGCCCGCCAAGAAGCTTCAAATGGCATGTAATGATCTGAGTCATCTGATTCTCCGCCCTGGGGAGCTACACATACTCATGGCACAGCTACGAACGCTTGGTTCCTTCATTGAAAAAAGCGACATGGATCTTTGTTGGTCAGAGTCCGATCTGTATGGCCCAACGACGGTAAAGCAGATCCTAGAAGGGAAGCACATGAAGAGAGGAGAGACAGTTCACATGGTTACACTCCAAGTCCTCTTTATGATATACCAGAGAGCTTTTCTGTCTCGGCAAGATCTACTGTTGGTGAAGAAAATCAAGGATTGCGCAAAGCAGCTGGGTAATGCTTGCGAAAACGAAACCAAGAAAGAGGTCGAAGAAACTACTGCAAAAATGGTGCAAGTCATGGAATCTGTTGATTTGATCAGAAAAATGAAGAACTTTGAGGAAGAGAAAAGCCAGAATCCGGAGTTCCAGGTGTTCCGATGCTACATGCAAATGATAATGGAGATGATGTTGTTCGTAAGAGCAGTCCAAACAGGGGACTGACAGCTGCACCTTACATCGTTGCAATTGTTTACTAAATATTTCTTTGCCCACGACCAACTAAATTATGCTACAATGATTCCTCTTTATCTAGTCGAAATGCAGAAGCTACCTGAGTCAGATCCTAAGATTTACCAAGAGTTTCTGGACGGCAACTGGGTCGTCAACAAGAATGAAGACGAAGCATTTTGTGCGCTTGGTGCGGATAATGCCCATGAACAAATAAATCGGTCCATGAAAGTCTCCAGGTCTAGTGGGTATCACCGTGAATCCAAACGCCAGCACAAAGTTTTTGCTCATCGCTCCTGAACTCGCATGCCTGGTAGAAGAAGCGAAAGAAATGGCTGGTACATTGACGGCAAATAAAGGCACCCACCACCATACATTGACCGTCTCAGTGCTTTCTCGTGAAGAGAACATTGAAAAGCTTTTAAGCACCATGGAAAGTTTCCCAAATCCCTTCACCCAAGAGAGCAGCAAGCTCTTTAACCTTGTTACAAAGGTTGTAGTACCAGAGAAAGTTCAGAAAGATCTTGTTGGACAAAGCGACATAGGTCAGAAACTCTTTGATACGTTCGTCAGAGATCGTATCCAGTCAGGGAGGATCAATCTGTGGTCTGATGTTACGAAAGAAGTAATGTAAGTATGGTACATTTTACGTAGCAATCAAAGGTACCTACCCCAACCGCTCAAACCAAGGCTTATTAATTAATTGAAATTAATTAATTAATTAAACAAACATTAAAGTTTACACCTTATTGCCTTACTACCATAGTGCTTTAGCGGCGTCAACCCCCAAACCATCCCAATAGTGCACTCTGCACTAAAAACTGCAACCCTCAGGTATACACTATAGGAGAGAGCAAAGGGTTGGTCAACACTGGAACCTGCCTCCGTTATACACTTTCAAGTCAAGCAAAGGGTTACAAAAAATGTGGAACCCCAAATATAAGACTACTCAGGGCTGAAAACTAAAATTGAAATGACCTAAGCATCACCAGCCCATCTAAGAATCTGCAACATGAGTTCCTTTCTGTGGATATGCATGTTGGGATATCTCCACTGGATATTGTTGACAGCTGCTGGCCCATTCCTGATGAAGTCTCTTGCAGCCATGATGACCCCAGTCCCACAACTGCCCACACCAATCATTTTATCATCAACTGGCAACTGACAAGGCATTCCAAAACCTGTGAAGCCTTTGATGGAGTGCCAAAATTTTGTTTGTAGGGATGGGTGATGAGGGCATAATTCAAGGAGGAAACCCAAGGTATCTTTGACAAATGGAAGGACTATTGGAGGTACCACAGAGTTAAGCCTATCATCGAGATGTAACTGCTTATCAGCAAAGTCGACATAGATGAGGCCCCAGTGGTTCGCCATGAAGACCAGCACCAGCATTTGATACACATTATCAAACAATGATAAGTGTGAAGCTCTTTTATCTTTTATCTTCTGTAGTTTGAAATCCTTGTCTTGAACCTGCATCAACTGGAAGAATTCAGTTGGCAAATACAGTGTAAAGTCTTGTCCTTTTGAGGAGCTTTCTTCAATATATTTGCTTATGGAGACATCAATAACAAAGCTGTCAATGTACCTTTCTCCCACAAGATCAGAGAATGAAAGGACATCAACAGCTTTGTGGTCAAGTACCAAAATTGGACTTGACATCGGTTTGTTCCACAGAGCTGACTGAAGAAGTTCAAACTCCCCTTGGGTACAGTTTACTTCAGCAAGCCATCTAGCCTCTTCACTTACCTTTTGCTTTGTTTCAGAAACATAGCAATATTTTTTCAGAATTCTCAAGCCTTGTTTAGAGAACTGGCCTAGCCCTGAAATACAACACCTAACACATCTTTCCTTTATCCCTCTCATCAATAAGGAGAGTTTCAGCTCTTTCATTGATGGCCCGACATGGTCATTGAGCAACACTGAAGGGATTTGTAAACAATGAATCACTGTCTGCATCATGACCCCACACAAAGGTCGGGGAAGCACTAGCTGGGGACACTGGGGGAATTAAGGTAGCTGGTGTGAGTTGAGCTCTAGTGGATGCCATAGATATGGCAGATGAAAGCTGTTGTCCAGTACCATCACTGGGGCTTATCTCCTCATCGGTGTCATCATCATCTAGCATGATAACATTCTCTTTGGAGGTTTCATTTCCAACTGTGTGAGACTTATGTGGTATGAGAGTATTTATAGGATGTCCTGCACCATGACTTACCACAGGGGTATCTTGCTGTGCTGTTGCTGTTTCTCGTGTGATTATGTCAGCTTGAGTGGATGCTGTGAATATGGCAGATGATAGCTGTTGTTCACCACCATCACTGGGGCCTATCTCTTCATCAATGTCATCTTCATCACCCAGCAAGATAACCTTCTCTTTGGGAGAGCCTTTACTTCCAATTAGAAACCTTTTGGATCCTTTATGGGAATTAGGATGTTTAGGTTTTGCAGGTGTATCTTGCAGAGTTGCAGTTTGTTGGTTTAAATATAAACTCTCCCACTGGTCATGTTTGTAATCTATAAGGGTTGATAGAATGTGGTCATCAACACTTGTCCCCTTGTCTTTATCATAAACATACCTCAAGAAGCCTTCACCAAATACTTGAGTAAACAGATCATCTATTACCAAAATCCAATCCCTTTGTTCCTTGGACCAGTTTGTTGTGTTAATTGCCTTCCACCCACATCCATGGAAGGAGAACTTTTTCTTTCCTAAAGCACAGAGAATGAAAGCAGCATGAGAAAGACACCTCCATGATACTGTACTTTTAATCCCTTCACAATCTCCAGGTGTCTAGATGTATATGTAATCAAATACACCCACCTAACACAATGCAGTTCTTGGCTTCCTGAAAGGTATATCGTAATGACAACAGCATGGTTGAAAACCAGTGGGTAAGAATTTGGTCCACTGAAATATTAAATAAAGACAAACAGAGCAATAATATTGTTTTTCTTACCTCAATGTCCTTTATGCAAGTATTTATATAATTACTCAGGACACTTTGTACAAGGATTTTTACAAAAAAAGCAAAATAAAAAATAAAAGCTGACCCAGTTTGATTGACTAGACTTACATGACTGTCCTGGTGCAGATGAATCATGATTAGTTGCCTTTAGGTATAAACTGCGATGTAGTTTGTGAGATGCCTCAAAACTTTGCCCAGAGTACTTGTACAGTGCATGGAAATGGCACAGCTGCATTGCACTGTGGTCAATAAACAAGTGGCCATAGTCCCCTGTTCTGAGATGCATGCCAAATAGTTTTCTTAAAAGAAATCCCCACTCCTTACACAGAAAAATGCAATGAGCTTTCATTAATAAATATGTACTTTGATCATTTCTTCAAAACCGTTGCTATCATCAACAAGTTTTGCCTTTGCTGTTAGTGTATAAATTTGGAGTAAAGCAGGTGACATCTAGACTACATGTCAAGTATAGGAATACACCAAGTGTTAAGAGGTCTAAACTGTAATTATTGACTACATGCAGTACGTACTGCAACTGACACACATTACAGATAAATGCAATATCATAAACTAATCACAGGCTAGCATACCTTTGCATCATGTATATCAATTAGTTGCTCTTCATCTTCAGCAAATACTCTGTCATGGAATGTCAAGGCAATATCTTTCCAGGCACTGCAGACCTTATAATTAATGTTAAAGAGCAATAAAACCAACATTTAAACTACCATTCAACACTGATAGTATGAAAACTTAATTTGCTGAAATTTTAAAGCAAGACTCTGGATTGTACTCAACTCTAAGGACTACACCCATTCCTCTTAATTCCCGGTGCACGAGTCATAATGATCACTTAACTGAAATAGCAGATTAAAACTTGACCACTAAGAGGGGCCAAATTCAAAATATTATTAGACTGACCAGCTTATTAATTGCACTACTTTCTTATAAATAAAGACAAAAAGATGCTCTCAAAATAATAGAAATGGTAAAATGTACGTGCTACAGATCTGGTAAGAGCAAAAACTAGAAACAGCAATCTTTTTGTGTACAAGGATATATCAACGAAATACTGAATCACCTTTCTGCAAAAACTAACATGAACTTTAGCTGCAAAAGCCGCAAAGCGATCTTGCTCCACTTTAGAGTGACTCTGATTTTGCTGTCCTCTTTCTTTTCTTTGGCTTACTTGGAACAGCAGCAAGTTTATCTGATAAACTGTTTAACTCTAGAAACCTCACCTCAGCTTCCTTCTGCTTAGTATCTCATTCATCTCTCCAACTTAGTAGAAACATTTCTAAATCTGAAAATTATGTGTGCAATTTGTTGGCATTTTATTTCTTTTGACTCTGCATTAACAACAAAAAACTGCCAACAAAACGTTTACCACCATCCAAAGAAAAAGCTTTAAACCTCATAATTAAGTCATATGAAATGTCACGTGGCAGGGTACAACTGGTCATTAAGTGTCACATTCCCACTGCAGCTATAATGCTGCCAATCCAGAAACCAGTTTAAACTTCTTACCACTATTTTTTCAATTCTGTCTGTTTTCTGTTCAATTCCATATTCACGAGTTATTTCTCCACAATCCAGCATATTATTGATGTACTGCAAAATAATGGACACCAAGTACTATGTTCAACTGCAAAGTTAACTGAATTTTCAGTGATAAATTGTTTTTAATATTAAGCAGTTTTCCTGTCAAGACAAAATTAATGTTTGTAATGATAATAACATTCTTCAGTGGCAAAAGACAATTGGAAAACTGTTAACAGGTGGCCTAGACTCGCTGACGAGAGAATATCAAAGGCTCCCTGAGCAGCTCATGGATGAATAGCCCAATCCCAAGTTTACTTTTGCCTCTGTGGCAAAACGAGTCTTTGTGTAAACTATTGGTATGAAAATGTATGTCACCTGTACGGTCATTTGCATGAAAATCAAGTGATTTTCATGTGAAACGTTTTGCACAAGCACTTGTTCGGCAAATGGCAGCTCAGACAGTGGAAGTAAAGTCTGCATAATGTCCCAAGCAGTCCATCAGGCCAGCACTCATTCCAGTTTCTGTAGCAGGAAGTGACTAGGAGTATTTCTACTCCCCCACCCCCCTGGATGGGATGCCAGTCCATTACAGGGTTACCCCAAAACATTAATTTTGCCAGTACCTATTTATACACCTGAGAGGATACTGAGGCACTGTGATAGTAAAGTGTCTCTCCCAAGAACACAATACAATGTTCTCAGCCAGGGCTTGAACCCAGACTGCTTGAAATTGAAAAGAAATACAAAAATAAATAACAGGTTGTTTACACAGACAGCTTACAACTTTTAAAATGGATGTTGCCAATACTTTAACTCAACAACATTTGTATTTGTTTAGCCATAATTTATTCCACAAGAGTCCAGATTGCTGTTTACATAGCCAAAGATTCTCTACACCAAAAAAACCATGTGCTCTGAAAAAAAACCATGTGTTCAAAATCCGGGTTCTTAAGTTTTTTCCACTTAGTACTTCGTGTAATGCGGCGGTAACAATGGATAATTATTGGAACTGGAACATTGTTTTTAAGTTAACATGCACATGATGCAGTGTCAAAGAATAAAAACAGTGTCTCGAAATGAAATCATTAAATGAGAGTTCACCATATTCACCAGTCAGTCCAAAATTGACACCTAGTCACTGAAGTTTTTTACTATAACTGTACAATATCAGGGAGTCAGCGGTGCATTTTAGATTGAGGTAAATTGGTTACAGTCCTTGTTCAGATTACATTATGCAAAATTCTAATACCTGATTTTAACATTTATTTTAGACTATCAACTTGACAATGCCAATACTGCCAAGAGTATTTTGCCCGAATTTCACTTAAGTGAGACATGGATATTGGCAAAATCTTGTTTACTTTAAGCTATGTCAAATATATTAAACAATTTGATTTTAACTAACTGGTAAATGGGAAATCTATAGAAAGAAAAGTATTTCCTTCAATATTATAAGAATTTCAGGCAGTTTTGTTTCAATCTTGAACCCAAAGTGAAGGGGATGTTTTTATTTACAATTTATAAGTTTTTTTACTCCATAACTATGTCCATGGGGAGGGGGAGGGGGAAGTAACAAACTTTTATACAAGGAGGCTGCCCCGATGCCAGAACCCTATCAACTTTACAGAGTGTTGTTGACAGGAAAGGCTTTTCTTTCATATGTAGCTCCTCGTTTGAAACACCTTTTACAAACCTAATGTGGCCCTACTACATCTGGTTTCTTGGATAAATAATCAATTAAGTTTCAAATTCCTGTCCTGTTAAGTCTTATAATACCTCCAGCCTGAAACAGGGGAACCTTTAGTCAACTATAGGGAGAAGTCCCCCAACTTGGTGTAATCAATAATAAGGGTACTACATATTGTAAATAACAGTAATTTCTTTCTTGGAAACACAAATCACTGTATTTTATTCCTAGATACTTGGTAATTGTTTGCGCTAATCTCGCTAGCAATGCAGTAATATTCAAAAGACTCTCAAAAGGATTGCAGATATATACATCTCTTCTAACAGATTTTTGCAATGATTAAAGACCATACTTATGTTGACAGGTATCAAGCATTCTCTTCTCCATGAATATTTCAAGTTTTGATTTCAATTTGTCTAAATCTCTCATTTCTAGAAGTAAAAAACCCTCTACATCACCAGCCACCATGCGTCCCACTTATGTTTGACACAATTAGACATCATTTCTCTCTTGCAAAAAGTAGATCTACACAGTAAAATATTTAGCAGTTTATTTATTTACTTGATCCTAGATGTGGGTTGACTTGCATTCCATCTCTGACCATCTATTCCTTCTGATCGAACTGCATGGAACACAGAAGAAATTAAAGTGTGAACGACAGCAAAACTAAAAGATATGGCAATTCGAATTTGTTGCTTGAAGTATTTTAAATTAAGCTTACAAATTTCGAACTTCTGTCGGATACTAACACAGGCAGAATTTCAATGTGTGCATGTACAAAATAATATCTTAACGAAGGAATGAAACTGAAACTTAACAAGAACTTACGCTTACCTTGGACTCCACAGGGAGAGAAAGCGAGTGGAAACCATCAAATTATCTTGCCAAGAGAAAACACTACATGTACGAGCTAATTTCCCCCATATGTTAAGTTAACATGATCCCACTTTCTGGCTTTCTTGTAACAATTCTTTGACCTCGCCAACCGTGCTGTTGTGACCGATACATCACCACAGTCATAACTACCTCTACCAGCTTTCATCTACGTGTGAGCAAAAGCCGATAGTCAGAAAACATCATATTTACGAAAGAAAAACTGTAAACGCATGAAACCACAATGGCCGCCATAGCCGCCTTGGCTTTGATGTCATGCGCTCAACAAAATCGTACCCAGGCTCTCCATTTTTCGGGCAAAAATGTACGCCTTTCTAGTCTCCCCTCGTCAAAAACCTTCCTGAAGACGACTGAACACTCTTGGACAGAAACAATACTTAGTAGGGGAGGTAGGAGAAAATTGTTTAATTCAAGTTTAATGAATAAATTAATCAGAATCGAGTGAGTGAGTGAGTGAGTGCAATTGGCTGCCCACTAAACTCATAGATGTTACGTAACATCCATGAGCAAAAATGAAAGAATGGTTCTACATGTATATAATTTAGGCTGTAAATATGTCCACCTACCATTTTTTGCTCTTCAAAAAATGTCACAAAATCTAAAATTAGTTGCCTTCCTGACCCAGGGCTTTGGTTGTAATAATCTGTTACTTTGTTCAATGGCAGTGATTTCTCAACAATGGCGTCAAAATGTTTGAGAACTTCTCGTTCAAATGATCCTGTGAAACAAACATGACATTCAATACATTTAACAAACTG
>JAHPZR010012410.1:0-5000 GCA_019787425.1 Platygyra sinensis | reverse complement strand
TCAGCATCACAGTCCATTCAGCCATTGAGGTGGTTAGATTCCTGCTAGAGGAGGGAATGAAGTTTGTCCTGACAGAACGTTTCTGTCAGGACCCATTAGAAGAGTACTTTGGCAAGCAGCACAAACTGGGAAGGAGAAGTGATAATCCTGACATCTGTCAGTTTGGTTACAATGGCAACACCATAAAAATAGAGAGATCAATTTCATGTCAGAGTGGCAATACCAAAGGAAGGAAAGACATGAAGAAAGCTTGGGAGCAGTTGACTGATGCGAAATTGCAATGTCGAAAGAAAATCAAACTGTAAAACTACTGTGTACTTCACGTAGTCTTGCTAGTTACTCAGCTAAATCAGTTGAGCTATTGTAACAAAATACACCACCCTGTTGAGAATTTCCCCTTATCGGCTTCCATAGTTTTATCACAACAATACCACGATCAGGTTGGTTTTCACTTTATTTTGTAATAGTTGTCACCAATGTAGCATTTCTCAGCAAGCCTACGTAGGCAATTAACCACTTCAATAATAAACGACGAAAAGTTAAGTGAAGTACATGTAAACACTTGAAAATAAACTTGAGTTTTTGTCAATCTCACACAAAACGAGTCAAGTTTGAAAATTTGTTACTTAAGCTTAAGTAAGTTTTAAAACCCTTCAACTTACATTTATTGCGAGCTTTCGCTGAGCCAAACTGACAATTTATGTTCAGATATTTCTGGAATTGTCGTAGTTCTTAGTTTTGGAGATTCAGAGGGAGTATATTAGGTCTTCCGACCTTAATTTACACTACACGCTGCTGGATATTTATTTTAGTGCGTAAACACTCCCTTTCTGTTTGCATATGCAAGAAATTCTTGGATAAATAACAATCGTACAAAACTCCACTTCTCGGACAGAACTGTCTGCAATTGCACATTGAAAGAATGTCGTAAATTGCATTGATCCTACGAAAATCCCGAAAAAAATTGCGCAGAAAATACAATTCTAGTAAATGCTGTCAGGCCACGCAGTCTGCCGTAATGTCGGAAGAAAATTTATACTAGACTGATTTCATTACCTCAACTCCCGTTTAATGCTATCAACAACCGAAGTTTTACTGGCAAATATAACAGAATGACAGAGTCCAGTATTATCCTGTAGATTTACGATAAGCAATTTCAGGTTCCCTCTTTTAACTACAACTTGTTGACACATTGCGTGACTTTCTGTAGATTCAAACTTCCTGCCAAAAATTTTCACATTTACAAGTCATGTTAAAACAGAAAAGCTTATTGGTAAAAGTATAGTTTATGTACAGTGTTCAAAGCTGGAAGCACGAATACTCTTATCTGAAAATTGCACTTGCCGATCTGTATCCAGCTTTATCGTAAACAAATTCATCTCTGCTAAAGGCGACTGATTCGAATAATTCCGCTGATGAATAAAACCAATAAAAGTAGACGGCATTTACCTTTTTGTCGAGTCAAGAGTCTCTGAACTAGTATGTTCATCCGTGAAGCGCGTGGACTCTTACACAGTTTGGTCTAATGCGTCAAGCCACTGCTCGCCTCGAATAGCTGCTAACTGCGAGCAGTGGTACATCATATTTTGTATTTTGTTAATTTTCTTAAAAAACTTGAAACTTGAAACTTGGGAGTTAATTGTTATCAATCACTGCCCCCTCCTTTCCCCGTGATACTTTGTTTTTCCACAGTAAATATAGACTGAGAGCAGTCTCTCTTTTGCTCGAAAATCCGTAGGGAAACACAGAAGGAAGAACTCGAAACAACATCTGCGTGCCAGCGTAATATGCGAAGCCGCGAGCCATACGTAGCGCGGGCGTCGGAAGACGAGCGAAAAGAGAGACTGCACTGGCTTCATACAATGATTTGAACGCCCGGCACTCTGGTGACGGAGTATTTTGATTGGTTGCCCTCTGATTGATGACCGGTATCTGTCATCGATATTGCTTTGACGAGCTTCGGCGCGCGCTAAATTGTAGTAAACAAAGGAATACAATATGGCTGAGATCATGCAACGTGTATGCGAGGTGAAATTGGGGGGAATTAAACTAAAGAAGGAACAGGAACAAGCCGTAATTGCTCTCCTTGAGAAGAAAGATGTTTTCACTGTTTTGCCAACTGGTTTTGGCGTGTAAAATGGGGTTGACAGGCCTACACGACTCCTACGGTTCGTGGCATTTGTACATTTGCCGTTTTCTTTTCGGTCTCTCGACCTTTTTGTCACTTCACTCTTGCTATGAAGGGCACTTCGTATTGTTTTGTAAGGAGAAAATAAAACCAATTAGATCGTGTTAGGCAAATTTTAAGAGGTCATAGGTCTGTGTGATTTCCGCTGTTATCTGTGTCTCGCTTCGTTGAGTTTGACACCTCTATAATTTGCCATGTTTTGTGCATTGTTTTGACTCTTTCTATTGCAAGATATGTTTTTAGATCTCCAAGATTTTGCTTTTGAGGGACAAACTATGACGTTTACCATGAAGCTTGTCGAAAATTGATTTGAGAGAATTTCTTTCTTCACCATTTCGACAGGACGTATTAAAAATATTTTCCGTACTGATGTACGACGCCTTTGGCTGTGGGTCTTTGGATAGTTCCCTGGACGTGCTTTTCGAGGGAAAATTCCCATAAACCGTCTTAAACGAACACTTGCACAAACGACAAAAGTCAGCCACTGACGGCTGATCGTTATTTTTTTTAGCCCTGCTCGAAACAGGCTTCTTTGGCGTAGAACCACTCATCGCATCTTGCAAATGAAAATTCGGTCTCCCGCGAAAAATAATTTGACACCGGAGCATCATATTCAAAACTAGGCGTAGGTGTCAAAGTGTGAATGATGCGACCTGTCAAAGTAGCATCCAAATCGTTGTATGAAACCAGTACAGTCTCTCTTTTCGCTCGTCTTCCGATGCCACGCTACTCGCGGCGCGCGGCTTCTCCACTCGCCGCTTGTATGTCACGCATGCCGTCACGCTCATTTTCCCTACGGATTTTCGATCAAAAGAGAGACTGCTCCCAGTCTACAGTAAATAGCATTTAGATTAGCAATAGATTATCCCAAACTGTACCACATGTTTTGGTATCCCTTGTCAACCAACGGCTACACTGGATTTCTGATCTTGCTAACAAACAAAAACAGCATGACATGTAATGTCATGGTTGTTTTGTGTGATCTTTTCAAAGAATACATAAATATTTTACCACGGAAAATTTATCTCGGGGTAATATTTGTAACAATCACTAAATGCCGTCTCCCCTTGTAAAAAGGTCCCTTACCACAACAACAACAGCCCCGTCTAACCGCCCCTTAAGAGAGCTTCGGTGCCTTACCATTTAGCAAAAAATCCAGAAATTTCGGTTGAAAGTCAAATGGAACACTAAGGGTGCTTACTACTTGTTAGAATAAACCGTTTTGGACGACCCATGAATAAGGGTAAGGGGTTCTCCAAACTCAGCAAACAAACCGAATGAGATGGCACTTACATTTCCAATTCGATTTCCCGTAATTCTTGTCGGCTGATGAGAGACTGGAAACTTGATAGTTTTCGAAATGGTAAGGAAATTTCCTCCGTTCCGAACGGAAAAAGTCGTCTACCTCTGGGGGTAGTTTACATTTTCCGTTCAGATTTTCCACCAAAATTTTCGTTTCATTTCACGTACTTTCAACCAAAATTTCCGGATTATTTTGCCAAATGGAAAACACCCTAATCTTGGAAAATCTATTCAAAAATCGTATACTATCTGCAGAGGTAGTCCTCTTTTTCCATTCCAAACGGAAAAGTGGAAAGTACCTTACCATTTGCTAAATTTTCCATTTTCTAGTCTCTCATCTGCTGAAAACAATTGCAAATTGTAAGCACCATCTCGTTGGACTGGTCTCCTGATTTTGGAAAAACTTATACAGTTATTCACTGGTCATCCCAAAAGGATTATTCTGACAAATAGTAAGCACCAGTAAATTCCTCGAAACTGGAAGTCCAAACATCTTTCTCCCCTAACCGTTTTCTCGTCTGCAGGTTGGCATTCTACGGAATCTTGCTCGACGTTTATCGCTATAACATGACAAAATGTATTACGATTACTGTAAAGCTACTCATCAATGATATTTGACTGAAATCCCACACAAGTACGCATTGCGGACCTATTTTTTCGTTTCTCGTTGCCTTTGCATTAACATTCCCTGTGTTTTTGACTGAAGTGCACTTACTCGAATCGAAACAAAACAAATATATACACGATAAAAAAAAGCCTCGATTGATTGTTTATCGTAAAATAAAAACTTAACAAGTTACACGCCGCGATTGTTGAAATTTCCACTTACGAGCGGGGTTAAATTTGGCTGCATGGAGTAACATTATAACACTCGCTGAGTTTTTTTGGGAAAAAATGTAAAAAAATACAAAAACTAAAAAACAAATTACATGCCCCAATTGTCAGAATTTCCACTTATGCACGGGGTTAACGTGGCTACATGAAGGAAAATGATAAAACTCCCCGAGTTTTTTAATTAAAAAAATACAAATCAAGGATTTTTAATTGCACTTTCTTTATTGAGCAAAGAAAGAAAAAGTCATCAAATACATATTCTGGGAGGAACAGATAACATCAAACATGACACTGCTGTGAAAAAAACTTGCCGGCGGCTTTGAATCGAGCACTCAGTCGACTTTAAAACAAAAGAATCTTCATTAAATCTCTCCTTAGAGCTCCTCGAAAGTGTCTAATTAACAAGTTGTGGTCAAAGGAAAAGTTCAAATCCATTAAGTGATCTGGGCATTTACCACGCATTGGAACGTCTTCACGCATAAATTACTATGGCCACCGCTCTATGAAAAAATCTAATTTTGGTGTTCCGAGACCAAAACGACTCGTTCAAGATCTCTTTTTAAAGCTCTCGATATGATCTGTATTCAACAATACGCAAGCTTAAGCTTACAAAATTTGAAAATACGTTGCAAAGAAGCCAAATCTATAAAATGTCTGCGGTGATTACTTCCGATTA